>JARJLG010000296.1:0-100119 GCA_029448575.1 Mycena maculata | reverse complement strand
ATCTTGTTCTGAAAATAATTCAACCGATTAGAAGAAAAAGGGGAATAAGAGAAAGCGGACTCACCGAGTCAGCCTTCTCCTTTCCCTTCTTGCCCTTCTTGGGTTTGGCGGGGAGGGCCTCCTGCGTCGAACCAGGTTAGGACCGAACTCAAAGCATAAAGAGAAGAAGGGGACGAACCGGCGATCCGATCCTTGCCTTCTTCTTCTCACGAAGTGCACGCACGCGAGCGGGTTTAGCATCCTGGAATAAGCCGTAAACAAGATGGAACGGATAGAATAAGGAGGGAACGCACCAAGGGGGCCTCGGCCTCCGAGTGCTCAGCCTCATCCGGAGCAGGGGCGTCCAGATCAGCCGAGTCAAAAGAACGCTTCTTGGCGAGACTAAGAATAAAAACTTAGTCAGAACAAGAAAGGTGAATGAAAGTCACGTACCCAGTGGGGGCGGCGACACGAGCGATGAGTCAAGAAGAGGATGCGGCTGGCCCAGGCTCTGGTGCGGGCGAAGGCGACCTTGACGGGATTGCAGGGAGGTTGCTCAGAAAAGTTCGGATTTGGGCCGGGGTAGGGTCGGACTGGTCGTAGTTCGCGAAAGTCCTGCCCAAGGGGCGGTGATCGCCAGGGCCGAGGGAGATCTTGGTACGGAGGGGAGGGATAACCTTGATGAGGGAGGCAGCCTAGGGATGAGGTTGGGTTAATCCAAGTCTGACAAAGGGGACGGATTAACCACTTACATCGGAAGGGTAGATGTCCTCGTCCACGCAGAGGTCGTACCACTCCTGTGGGATGGTGTGCAGCCGCTCCATGATGCGATTGATGCCGCCGTAGAACACGCGGGCTTCAACGTTGAGGTCATGGAGGTTGATATTGCGTTTGACATAGCGCTAGGAAGGGATCAATAAAATAAGAGTCAAGCAAGAGTGGAGGCGCTTACCAGGACTGGGAGGGCGCTCATGACGCAGGCCTTGAGTTCCGGGCGGGCGTAGTCGATAATGGAGTCGGGGGCCAAAAGGTGAAGACCAAGGGAATAAGCCAAAGGATGGTTGAAGGCGTCGAAGAGGCGTGTGGAAGCCGAAACCGTAGGGCGAGCCTTGGGACGAGCAGCGGAAGGCTTGGATTTGGGGGAACTCATGGTGGCAGTTGAAAGGAAGGAATGTGGGCGTTATGTTTTGCGCAGCCCTGGTTTAAGTGAGGGCGCAAGAATAGACGAAGGAGAAGTTTTCCAAAGCTAAAAGTTTTGATGAACTTCTTTAAATAGGGCGTGGGACGGACTAAAGATAGTCTCCTAAGCCTATTCCGATAAAAACATATGGAATAAGCTTACCAGGTATCGGATTAGGGACAAGTTGGGTACCAAACGAACGGCAAGATGACGAAGATGATGAATATCCAGAGGGGATAGGGGCTGACGTGTTAGATCCCGCGGGACTTCGAGATCAACGGGATCTTCAGTCAAAATTGATGGTAATGGATTAGAACGCCGCAGCCGGAATTAGGTCCGACTTCACCCGAGGGCACGGATTTAGACTGGTAGAATAAGCGCCTGGAGCGCTAAGCGACTTAGGCACGGTCGGAACAAGTACCAACCGGTCAATAAGAAGCGGAGGTATCGTAAAGGCTTGAAACGAGCCTTGGCGATATCAAAAGGACTTCGGATGACGGAAATAGTGGGTTCTGGTTAAAAAGGGGAATAAACAGTAAAAACAAGAATAAGGCAGCCGAGGGATTAGATATGGACATCGTTGGCATAAAACCGATATAAAAGGGATCATCCACCTGAGATGAACCAATTATGTCAGAGGGAAGGCAGGTTGACTGGGGACAGTCAACATTTAAAAAATGGGGGAGATGATAAGCCGCGAAATTTGCAAAACCTCAAATTTTACGAATGCATGACATTCAGCGCTCATCCAGAGGTTGGCGTGAGCTCCAAACGTGCAACCCAGAGCCATATTGCATTATCATCTTAAACTGGCAATAACAGCTTATTCCTGGAAACTTCACCCTTGGGACACTTGGGGGTTGAATCCGGATTAAGGCTTAAAGCCCATACATCAAAGTCCTGAAACACCCTCTATACGGGGGAAGGCAAAAGCAATGCTCACTATCAAAGGGAGAATCATATTATCCACCTCTGGCATTTATTGGCACGCTGGGAACCTTATTCGGGAGGGAAACACCTAGTTGTTTACACGACTTTGGCTTACCCGACGCGACGCGACGGGTCACCTGATCAAGGCCTGGACCTACAATTATTACTCCTATACACCGGATCCGCGACAGCGCGATCACCCGATAAGCCGCAGGCCAGATTAAGCTTGTACTGCGTGTTTCTGGGTACCGATTAAGGGCATCTGGGGTATCATTGGAAAGGTATTAAACCATACAATCCAGTCAACGATACTAGAAGTTGAGGCATCTACCACAGAGGAAGATATGAGTCAATTATCCTATTCAGGGGACTAATTACACATATAATCCCCTGATCGACGGGAGTCATTAGACGAACATATAGGAGGGCTCAAGTAGCGAATAGGAACGCCAGAACGCGCTCCACTGATACCGATTGCAGGCTAATTAATTAAGTAGAATACCCGAGGCCTGGTAATCACGCATATGTAATAGTTTTTGTACAGTATATAAGGAGGGCAGAACCAGGGAGGACGGCACTGAACCAGACCCCAGAAAGTGAGGAGCAATACAGCCCTTGCGTACGGAGTTGAAGTTTAGGCTTGAATCTTTGGCTGTCAATTAGTCTCAGAATTTAAGTTCGGTTTTGGAATAGCATCAGTGGGATTTATAAGTGTCAGTTACGGGGGCGTGAGCCATACCAAGTCCGAGGCGTGAGCCATTGTGTGTGTTTTGAGGCGTGAGCCATAGTTACGGGGCGCGAGCCAAGCAAGTTTGAGGAATAAGGCGTGAGCCAAACAACCGGGTCTAAACAGCCCACCGGATCAATAGTCCACCAAAACAAACCGGTCTAGAGCCGTTATATCTGCATAGTTGGGAAACTTAAATCCACGTTGGGAACCAACCGATAAATTCAGGTTGTGTCTTGAACGCCACTTCAAGAAACTAGTTGAGACTTAGCCACCCTTGGGGGAACGGGAATTGAATACTTTCGTGACAAATACGTTTACTCGTGGTTTCCTTGGACCTATACTTGTGTCCAAAAAGACCCGAATCTCGTCAGTGTATCAAGGTCATTAAGGGAGTGTGTTGGTGTTGGAGTCTGTCTATTGTCGGTTTAGTCGTGCTTAATCTCACTTTGTGAGTTAGGTGTAACTCAGTCGTTCGATAGGGGGGATTTTGGCAGTTGCATATTTAGACCGTTGAACCTGAGCAACCCTTTCACCGTGCACAGGAGAAGCGGGGGGATCATCAATTTGGGTTGACATGGTGCCTGTTCAATGTCATCAGCACTTTTTTTGGCTGCATTCTCATCTCGGTTTGTATTGCAAGGCTCATCCTGTCTCTGCCTTTAAAATTATGCATGGATGGATGGATGCCAAATGGACACCACATATGTCCTGTGTCCCGCGTCATGCTTCCCACTTCCCACTTCCCACAGCACGTCAATTCAACTCAATTCAACTCTGTTAGCAATGGGCCATCACACCACAACCTCTCAAGAGCCAGTGCCTTCATGAGTGCTGCATTAGCCTCATTGATTCAAGTCAGTTCTTCCTCTTTGTGGTCCGTCATGTCTTCATTGCTCGAGGAGACTCCGTAGCCTGCTTCTTTGTGAAAGGGCGGTGTATGAGGATCCCAGAGAGTATGGAAGGGTTTAGTGAGACATGGAATGGCTGCTGACGTGCACAGAATGTATGATTTGATATGGGTATATATTTCTTTGCGAGGAAGTAAGTCCCTCCCCACCACCATCACGCAAATGACCTTGAATGTTCATGTGCTTACGGGGTACTTAACCTGGAATCTCCAACTGCGTAAGTGTTATCCGAAATTGCATTTCACAGACATCATGAGACATCCATCCCTTGCAAAGCCATAGGGGGAGGAGAGCAGGCCTTGACAATGATACCGTAATTTGTAGAGCCAAGGGCTCCATCTCTCCACTTCTCCCACTCTTCCCTAACTTCCTCGAGGCAAATGCTTTTTCTTGGATTCTTCCACAGTACAGTTTCAACATTGAAGTGAAGCCAGAGACAAGCAATGAGCTTAGTTGCAGGCCAAGTGAATATCTGAGCAGGCACAATCTATGTATACATAAACTAAAGTAAACATTCCAGCCAGCCATTGAACACCGTTGTGGAGACCATCTAGATGAAAATGATGGATAAATTTCCCCCGAGCCATATTCTACTTTGCGATGATCTAAAGTATATCGAGTCGGTGCCTTTCTATTTGCATCAAAGGATGCTCACCAAATATTGTCCCACACCATCCATTAGTTGCTCCATGATGCATAAAGAGCCATGTGCCAAGTCCCATAATATGAGATCTGCTCTCCACCTACAGGAGGTTGGCATGTCAGATCGGACCTGCTCCTCGATGACAGAACTTTGAAAGCCTTCTTCAATTAGCCTGGAACCCAAGAATTTTTTGCCCCCTTCCTTCCCTTCTGAATTTCATCTTGCTTCGCTGAGGATCAAACAGGGTCTTTAAGGCTTAGTACTGGATGCTCTGTGCCCACTAAACATATTACTGGTTCCCAGGAGAATTGTAGTGGGACTCCCGTTCAATTCGGGACTGGGTCATGCTGTGCAGTCATTCTGAGTTTTTTTTCTCTTTTTTTTCTTTTCAAATGTCGCTGATGCTAACTAAGAACCATAAACCTATGACCAATTCATATTTTCCCACCTCTCACCTGAATTCAAAATTAGGGTCATTCACAGTAACCCTTTTTCACTCCCTTTTTTCTTCCTTTTGCGCATTCCCATCATTTTTCATCCAGTTTTTTTCCCTTTTCAGTTTGTGAAAGGGGGAAAATATTGTCTCTAAGTGCACAGACCATCAAAAACCACGACAAAAGGTGTGAAAAAAGGGAAGAAAAAGGGGTTACTGTGAAATCCCCCGTTGTGACTCTTTTTTTCCTTACCTTTTCATCCCCTTTTCCCTTGCAGGACACTGTAGCTCACGCAGTGGATATACTTATGGCTCTAAATGTCTACATGGTTGCCGGGAAGCTCATGGGACCAGAGATTGGGCACCAAAAGGTTTCTTGTGTGTATACTTGAACAAAGGAAGGAGCAGAACAAAGCAATGGAAAAAAGGGGGACAAAAAGGGCTGGAAAAGGGGGAACTGTGAACGACCCTATTATGTCTTTGTTCACCAGGTATTCAACATGCTCAGAAAGAACTGGTAGTGTATGGTGTCTGCACTCACCAGAAATGTGGTACTCCTGTTCGATTCGGACCCGGCCATTTTGATTTTTTTAGAGAGTTCACCGTCTACATTTATGATTTTGAAATTCCGCACGGTCCGCTGTCACCAGAATACATACTTTCAGAACGCCGCCGGCCTCCCAATTAATGTTCTCGCCTTTAGACAATCCTGCGGCTCTAAACGTTTAGATTGGTGAATCCGTTGTTGAAGGCGGTGAAGATGCCGATGGATGCCGTTGCGGTACAGCGGTCCGTCCCGCCGCATGCGCCACTTGCCCTCTACCTCGACGATGCGCCTCATTTGGTCTCAACTCCCTCTGAAATCTGCCACGGATGCTGCTGTTAGTGCACTCAAACGTTCTTCCAACAGTCTCGCCGTGGTCGGCAACAAGGCTTATGTCTACGGTGGGGAACAGATCCCTCGGATTCCCGTCGATAACGAACTCTGGGTCATCCATCTCGATGGTTTGCTCTCTAAAGCACCTGTTCTTCGAGCTCAATTCAATCTGAGATAGATGGATCTGTTCATTCTGCTCCTACCTCGATGCTCCGTCCTTCTGCCCGCGTAGGCGCATGCTTGACCTATAAACCAGAGACGTCCTCTTTGTACTTATGGGGCGGTCGGGAATCTGAAGATATGACCCCGTGCCGCTCTGATTTGTGGACATACGGCTTGGAGTCGGGCCAGTGGGAAAAGCATGCGACTTCAGCGATGTCGGAGGTCGAAGACAGAAGCTACCACGCTATGTGTATTGCAGCGGACACTCTGTACTGTAAGTTCAGTTTTCAATCATACAATGAACGGGGATGTTAAAAATTGTGCTCCTAGTGCATGCTGGCTGCCCTGTCAAAGGTCGGCTGGGAACTCTACATTCGATATCCCTAGCCTCCTCCCTATCTGCGCTGACTTGGTCGCCTCTTTCTGCGGCGCCAGGTCCGGGTCGCGGTGGAACTGTCCTTGCTCCGATCACTATCCCAGGCTCGACACCCCTCCTTGTACGCTACGGCGGTTTTGCGGGCTACGAACTCGGTGGGAGTCTAGATTACTTCAGCCCGGCAAGCGGGGCGTGGGGATCTGTAGCGATGCCTGGGAAAGAAGGGGACACAGGTCACCCCATGGCCCGGAGTGTGCACACGCTTGTGCCTGTCAGCCCCCCAATCGCCCTGCCCGACTCTGGCGCCGACCACGGTCATTTGGTCGGGGTAATGCTCTTTGGCGAACGTGGGCCCGCTCCGGCTCACCTGGGGCATCTCGGCGCGGGACAGTTCCACAACGACGCGTGGGCACTGATCTGCAAGCCATCGGCGGTCTCGGACACCAATGAACATGGGTTCATTTTCACTGAGCTTGAACAGGAAGGGAAAGATGGTGATGTTCCGGAGGCACGCGGTTGGTTTGCCGCGGACTGGGAGCAGGGAGACAAAGGTGGACGTGTTGTCGTTCAAGGAGGCCTGAACGACGAGAATACCCGCTTGGGAGATGTTTGGCTAGGGAAACTCGAGATTTGATCTTGCCATGTATGCGAAAAACGAAGAATATTTATCTGGCGTCTTAACTAATTTTTCCCAGGTCAATGGACCTGCCAGTGCATGTTAAGGGCCTGGTCGGGTGCCCCAATATTTTTCCGCAGAAACTACGCAGAAAAGGCGAATAAAGTTCAGTGCGTTCAAAGTTGGATTCAAAAACGTCGAATGATCCCGGAAACCGTGAATAGAATCGACACAAAGAACAGAGAGTGCCTCAAATGGACGTGAGCATGGACTTACTCGATATTCCCAGTCCTGAATGGACGGTCGACATATGATTTATGATTATGCGGAAAGTCCCAGACGTACGTTGGAGCTTGGGAGCTGCAGAGCTACCCATATTCGATGATCACGGTCCACCGGAAGACTCCAGTTCGGGAAGAAGTTTTTGAGTGCTGTGTTATGAAAAAAAGGCCAAGAGATCTTGCAACAGGAATGCCGAAGCAACCAGAGAAAGATATTCCGAGAGAGTTGATGTGTAAGTTCTGCTGAGATGCAAGGCAACAGATGGTATACAGAAAGAGGAACGGTGCATTGGGTCGGATAAGCAAGTCTATGATAATTATGATCCCGTAAAATTCCGACACGCAGAACAGGAAGGGACGCAAGGGCCAATACTCGATAGATTGTCGAGTGGCGCAGAGCACAGTACAGGAAACGAGAAAACTTGGCAGAATGTGACGAAAAATGTCGCAAAAATCTCTTTTGAGTTATAAGCCAAGAAAGGGCTTTTCGAACATTATACAGTAGGTTCGACTCCACCTGTGCATACGTTACCAATATTGGATTTGGAATGTAGTCTGAGGGGGTCCCCTTTGATTATAAGCGAAGATAGGTGCTTAGAACCTCTTATAAGGATTATAAGCATGCCTGCTTCCCTGTAAGGTTCAAAAGCCCTTATCTTGGCCTATAACTCAAAAGGGATTTTTGCAACATTTTTGAGCGCGCTGGGAGCCCGAGAATCATAGCGTCGAATTTAGAAATTCTCGCAATTGAACCGTATGATTCCGCGGCCGTATTTTCTTGAAGTCCAGAGCAATCGGGGGCAGCGCATGGAGGGACACGTTTTCGGACCGCGGGACAGATGGCAATATCGTATGCCGGTGCCCTCAAAAATTGTCTGCTGGTATCGTCCCGAAAAGCCAGAGATGGTAAAGACGAGTCGAGAAAAAATATGCTCACAAATTCGTCTACGGAAAGAGAATCGGCGAGAGACCCCATGAACTCTTTGCAAAACAAAAATTCGAAAGGCAACAGAACGATTTTTGTGGAAACAACATGGAAGTTAAGAGGAAAGGTGGCAGGTGAGCCCTCGGCGGTCAACGGCAGCTGCCAGTGGCAGTGCCAGGTTTTTCTTGCCTTTTCTTTTTTTGCAGAATCCTTGGAGTAGCCAGGAATAAAAACATCAGGGATTGACTGCTCCCTGACTTTTGAACCCAGCCAGAGGAATATGGGCCCGAGGGAGTACTTGTGCCTGACTTCGTCGCAGCCCATCGTGTGGGACTCTGCTAGCACCAGAGTCCAGGTGCCATAACCACCTGAATTCCTTCATTGCCTACTAACCAATCCCCACTGAAACCCATGTCCAATCTTCGGGGAGATAGAGTATTTACCACAAAATGGTATGGCCACTAACTTGCTTTGTATCAAAATCCCCACATCCACTAATTGTCACTGTCCCTGTTACTCCTCCTCGCCAGTGCAAAGTTCCCAGCTCGCAACTTTTGGAAAATTTCCCACTCCTCCAACCGGGTGAAATCAAATTTCATGGTGTCTGGGTGTTGCTCCATTCCCCACTTCAAATGAAAAAGAGTAATCACATCGATCGGGGGTTCTGAGAATGTCTGAAAAAATTATCCAAATGTATCCAGTGGAACATAAAAACAAAGACTTGCCTTCAGCCATTGGATCACATTGTGCATATCTACTGGACCAGAATCGTGCAATTGAATGCTGTTGCCCAATTCAGGTTCAATTTCGCGAAGATCCTGCAAAAGGACAGGGTGGGGTGGGCAGGATCGTAGAAAGAAGCCCCATCCATCAATGCACCAACTGGAACGGCCATGAGTTATATCATCTATGTTTGGTTCCACAAAGGGCCGCTTACCAGAAAAAGTGATCAGCCTCACCGCTGGTTGATTTGCCGCAAGTCTCCAAGTGTGAGGTCCACCAATATTGAGTCAAAGTAAGAAGTTGGGAAATTGGTTGACTCTAATGTTGGAATTAGCAAGTCTGCAAGATCCTCCACGCCATCCCCTGTGATTGATTGTAGAGGTGTCCTGAGCTCTTCCCAGGACAGATTCAACAGGAGATGAATGTCCACGAGATTGTTGGAATGGAACAATTCCAACACTTTCATTGTTGATGTGAGGACCCTGGACATGCGGCATATCTTGATGAGTTTGGGGGACACCAGGGCCACCATAATTTTTGTATTCCCGGGCTTGGGCTTCATTCAAGCGAAGCCCTGAGCATCGAAAGGTCCACATAAATTTATAGTCCTCCCACAGCTCAATCATACATGTGGGTAGAGGCCGGAATTTCTAGAGCACATGAAACTTGGAAACACAAACTGAGGTTTGAGACTTACTTTCAACCAACCTAACATTCTCTCTATCGAATCCCCAGGGTCTGATGTTGTCTTCGTCCTCAGGCATGCCAAACAAAAAATCTGGGTTGAACGATTGAAGGATGGGTAGAATGTCCGGAGACGGTGCTGAAGATTGAAAAGCTAGAAAGTGGAACGTGTATGAAATTCTTCTGGTGAAGAATTCCCACTAGATCCCAAGTCCTATTTGTGCTTTGTTGTAGTTCGGGGATTCGCGTGGATATATACCACGAGTGCGAATTTGGAGTGTGGTCGGTGTGTGTTAAGTGAGTTTTTGAACTCGAAAGTTGTATAGATCCTGTGAAATAAAAGTCCAAATCCAAATCCTAATCCTTTTCAACCCAAAATCCGTCTATCTCCCCAAAATCCGTAAAGTTCCACCTAAAATCCTTCTGAGTTCCCGTGATCCGTAAAGCAAGTCCAAAATTTGTGAGAGCGAGTTTGTAGAGTTGTGAGAGTGAGTTGTAAGGGTATTGAGTGTTTAGAAGTTTGTGAGCGTTGAAGTTGCGAGTGGGGGTTGCCCGGGTGTGTATTATTCTTTAACTACCACATTCCTTGTCCTTTATATACCCCTACTGTTTGTAACTACCAAATAATTCACTATATGTGCATACCCGGGACTGAAACACCTAGTCACTAGGTTTCAGTACACCAATTGGTCTCGTATTCCCATCCCTTGACTACTTTACTGCCCGTAGTCGCGTTTTGGCTTATCCCCTTGGTTATCCCCACGGTAGCAGTGGCTGTGATAGTCATCACACACCTCCTGCTTCAACAGACTACTCTTCAACGCGTTAAATCGCGTCGAAACCTAACAACCGTCGCGTCCGAGACGCGTTTGATCCCAAAACGCGAGAAGTTGAACGATCACGTGACTATCAGCACTGCCTTTTCCTGACAGTTGATCCCCGCACACGCCACAGTCACTTCTTCGTCTCTTCGTACAGATGAATGGCACGTATGCTACCCATTTACTCTTGTTTTGCTAACCAGTACCCCATTGTTCCCAGGCCTTATCGTCCAGACTGCCAAATATTTTGGGTAAGTCCCCCTTTTGCTATTCCTTCTCGTTATTTTCGTCCTTCCCTTGCACAAACACAGCTCATTTTCACGGATGCAAAATCGCCCCGCCCATCAAGATGATATGTATTGCAATCCTGTCTGACGAAGTTCCCTGTGAACAAAATGAGAAATATCATAGTGTTGTCATACTGGCAAATTTACCATGCCACATACCCAGCAAAGTTCAGTGATAGATTGCCATGAGTGTAGATGAATGCCTTCAGAACTTGGTGGGTCGTATATGTGCAGAGATGTACACTACCAACACAGAAATCACCAGAATGAGTTGGGTCATTGAGGAAGTCACGGAATGAAGCATGGTGAACATAAATTACATGGTCCGAGTTTTTTGGAGCTGTCAACACGGAGGGCCAATTGAACATCTCCTGGTTTTAGCTCCAGAAGCTGTTCAATATGGTACATAGACCCCGGGGTATAAATCTGAGAGAACGACTGCCAGAATTCGGAGAAGCAGAGGCCAAACAGCCGGACGAGTGTGAGACAGAATTTGAACGTATAGTTGGTCAAGAGCCCAAAAAGGTGATTCTGGAGAGGTTGAAATGCCCATGAGGGCATCGAGCCATTCTGTCGGACGGAAATCTTTGTCATCAAGGAACGGCTGTGGATGCATAGATGAAATATCCAGATGATTTCCACACAAGTGTGTCAACCACTTCAGGGGAGGGCCAGGGTTGTTGAACCATAGCCATGGTTGCATGGTGCTGTTGAGAGTAGTAGTCAAACTCGTCACTTAGTTACTTCGCTTAGGAATGAGAAAGTTCGTGAGTTTGATGGGAAAGCGTGAAAGTTCGTCACTTTGGCTGATTTCTGAGAAAGTTCGTTAGTTCAGCTTGGGGCCTTCAAGAACTCGGAACACCGGCCATCAGTGTTCCTTCACACAAGCCGGGGTGTGTTTTTTTTATATAGATCCCTAATCCTAGCACTAACCACTAACCCTAACCACTAACCACTAACCTCTAACCTCTAACCACTAACCGCTAACCCATAACTACTAACCCTAACCAACTAGCCTGAACCTCTAACCGCTAACCATCTAACCCAAACCTAACGGCCATCTCGGCAGCCCGTTGATTCCCATCACTCCGTGATGTGCCGAGATTCGCCGCTCGACAAGCCCGGAATGCAAAGTGACGAGCTTTCACAATATACCATCAAACTCACGATCTTTCACGAGTTTCCATCAAAGTTACGAAGATTCACAACGCTACGCGAAGTAACTAAGTGACGAAAATGGCGTGGACTCTGCTGTCGATGAATACGTCGGAATTCATCCTACAGACAAGGGGGACCAAACATTAGAAAAAATGATATCACCTACAATTTTTTATTTTGAGAGTGTCGACGTACCCCCCCCTCCCCACAGCCACTGATGGCATCATAATTCCCTTTTGGGGAACGGCCGTTCCCGAAATTCGGGCGGCGATCAGCCGGAAAGTATTTCACATGCTAATCAGAATGCTTTTCAGGTAACTATTAGACTACTCCACCGGTTAACCATACGCTTACAATCAATTCCTTCCATGCAAATGTGAGGTGAGCACATATCCCTCAATGACTTTGATTTGGAGAGTACTATCTACAGCCTGTACTGCTCTTTGAACTATTCTGAACTGAGTTATTCCCTTCCATTCCTAGAACTCAATTGCTATTACAACTCTATCACTGATCTTTTCACTGCCAGTGAGGCCCTTCTGATCGAGGAAAACCCCAACGAACTCGACTCTGTGATCCCCGAGCAACCTGATTCAATGGACAGCTGCATGTATATTTTTCTGGGTGAGCTGAAGCCTGACATGAGATGATAGCATGAGGGATAGGTGGGAAGTCAAGGTCATAGTGTTTTTTTTCCTGTTTGTCATCGTAGAAACGTCTGCAAAATGAGGCAAAAGGGAAAAAAAAAAACCTCATATGCAGGTTCGAACCCACACATAACTAAAATTGTAGGCATGAAAGTTTAAAGAGCACAGCAGACTAACACATAGACTAAACAGACCATAGAGGTTAGCAACACACTATGTACCTCCCTCGTCCGAGCTTGTGCAGCCCCTGGAACCTCTTTTTGACCCCCCAAAAATCTGTATACAATTTTTTATTTTGGCCAACCAGGGTACCCCCCCCCCCCCTACCCCATATGGCAATCTCTTATCTTTGGTCCCCCTTGCCTACAGATATTTCCGCACATCGTCAAATGACTGTTCGATGTTGACCGTGAAATATAGTTCATGTAGACGTGGGTCACATAACACCTCAAGAACATGTGGTTCAGGGCGACTGGCAACGAAAAATTGAAGAGGAGTCTGCGGCAATTCGTGTGTGGCATGACCAATTGACCGCAGAATTTCCTGCTGAATATCTGACCTTGACATTCGTGGAGGCCATCGATAATGATGACAATGTGTCCCGAAGAAAATCCTCGGCATGGCTCCACCATCAGCCTTTACACCTGGAGTGCAAATGGCCGGATCCTCCTCTACTATTCCCGAGATAATTTCCTTCAATTGAGGTAGGAGGGCAAGCTGATATGCGATGGTAGGGGATAGCTTCTTGGCATTTCCACGAGAAAGATCGCCGCGTTTGAAAAAGAAACCACCCCCAAGGCGGCCTTCGAGCGCAAGCTGCTGACAAAAGGACTGGGCTATGGCTGATTTCCCAGAACCAGCAGGACCACATAGCCAAAGCATCTTGTTACTGGGGTGTTCCTCAGCGGTCCAGGGACCATCCTCCGATTCAGAGGCTGCTTCGCCATCCCATTCAGATGCTGTGTTTCGACGTGGTTCAAGTCCGCAGGCTCAGTTCCAAAGATCATCGATCATCAAGCATCAGTCCGCGTCTCGGGGTGACATCGTGGCCGTGGGTATCTTTCCGCCGAGTCGTGGAATGCATCGCCAGCGCAGGCGCGATGCAAGATATGAAGGCCTATAGCACTGAATGTATGTCCGCGGTTCAGATGTTTACAATATCTCACCTGTTTCTCCATAGCGTTGTAGATGGTTTAGATTTCCCGTAATAAATGTCCCACCGTTGATGCTGGTTTGGGGCTCACGGTTCCAAGGAAAGATATGATTATTGCTGGAAATGTTCGATTGTAAAGGTTGGCGAAGAGTATCCCCTGAAACAAGTTTGTCAGATTTGCGCTTCGCGCACCAATTAAACGAGCTTGGAAAAACACGCACCATCCGAGTTCCCGACGCGTCGCCCACCTGTTTCCACATCCAAATTATCCAATACATTGATGCCCGAACTTCGAATCTGCGAATGGCGAGAAATATCTTGGACTGCATCGGTTGGATGATTCCAAGAGAATGCTAGGGTATTTATCAGCAGCGGATTCGCGGCTCGAATCCCGTGGAAGGTCGAGCGAGATCCATGGGAGCGGATTCAAAGGCCCTGTTTGCGATGGGGTAGACATTGTCATTCATAGATTGAATTCCAGAGTCATTCATGGTCGGTCCAGGAGGAAGGAAGGAGACCGAAATCGATGGTCCGTTGGCGGATATCGCCATGTATTCAGATTTGGGGTCAATTTCGAGAGGGACTCGGGTTGATTGCTTGTCAAGGATGGATGCGCCTCCGGCGGGCCAGGTGCACTCGATCTGACCTCGGAATCGGTGGGCTGGTACATAATGGACCTTTGTGCCGGACCGACGTCAATCAAGGAAATTTGGGAGCCAGATGGATCCGCGGTCACTCTAGGATGATGCAGGAACGGTGACTGGAATCGGGGGTCCATTAGAGGAAGAAATGGATATTGATATGGACGAGGACTTGTATTGGCGGGGGCCAGGGACCGAAGGTCATTACCCGGGGATGATGAATGACTGTATCCTCGCTGGCGCATCATGGCGTACTAATAATTGAATGGGCCAGGATTTGGACTCGATGGATAATTATTTAGAGGGTGCGGAAAGGATGCCGAGTGATTGAGATCAAATTTGGAAGAGGTAGGAACAACCTGGGGTCCGTTGACCAGGGGAAACGAATTGGAGTCGTGTGAGAAGCTCAGATTCTGCAATTGTGCAGAAACATCTGCAAGCACGTCAGAATTGCGCTGTACACCATCGGAACGAACTTGGACGCACCATCCGGGTTCCCGACGTATCGCCTACTCGCCCCCGCGCCCAACAACTGCTTGCTGGTCGTCGACTCTGATTGAATCGCATTCCGCCGGGGTGCACCATCTTTCACCGGCCGACGGCCGCTTTCGACATTCAAGTCGCCAGCAACGTCGTAGAAGTTCCCGCCGTTAATTGCACGCCAGAGCTACGGGCGAAAAGCGGCATGGTGGGGCAAAGCAGGAGTGGAAGGCAGAGATATTCAGAGCACTGAAGGCTGTGAAAAGTTGTTAATCTAAGCGTCTTGATATATTACTAGACGATTTCCTCCAACAAGAAAGCGATCCGGAACTAGATGTTCATTTGCATACATGGAACCGGAGGATAAGCCTAGAATCTTGAATGGTTAACATTGCCCCGGTGGGCAGAGAGTACCCGAAACCGGTACTGCGAATATCGAAATAGAGCAAGTCTAAGAATCGGCCCTCGTCGCTTTGCTTTTGCTTCTTCGGCATCGATCGAAGACTTGTTCAAGAAACAGAGAGCACAAGAATGGCACGGAGTAGTGTTGCCGCGGCTCGGCTCGGCTCGGCTAGCCGTTGGAGCCGAGCCCAAAATAAGCCAAGCTGAGCCAGCCGTTTACGTGATGGCTCCAGCGGCTCGGCTGCGGCTCAAGCCGGCTCCACTAACGGCTTAGCCGCGGCTTAGATTGGCTTACATCCAAACAACTCGCTCGCTGGGCTTCCCTCACTGCCCCAAGGTTCTTGAGGTCTTCACTTAGCTTCAATGGACTTCTGGCCCTCGCCCGACCTCGCCGCTCAATCACCTAACGACGACCGCCCAACGACCGCCTAGGCTGTGCACACCACCGGCTATTTAGCCTCTTCGCACCGATGGGGACGACGCTTGGACGACGCCACAGGGATGAGCAAGCAAAACACGGACTGTGGGCTCAATAGTCCTCATTCGGCGTCGCTTGTCTGAGCAGGAGATGGTTGTGAAAGGTAAACTCACTCGGTATCTCATTCAATGCGCGGAATAACACCACCTTCAGCTTTTTTACCTTTCTACCGCTCGACGACCCTTCAAAGATACTGATGGGACTTGGGATTCCATACTTTCCTCAGCGTATATCATGGCTTACGCTTGGGTGAACATCTCTACTGCCCAACTTACCCACTATGCCGCCTCACGCCCAGGAAAATCCGGAGACCCAACAGAGACCACCAGAAGGTAGGCAACACTCGCAGATATTGTCCCGCACATCTTATAATGATTTCTCAAGCTCCAGCTCGCGCAAGGCGCCCTCGAAGAGCACCGCGGCCCGCTGACAAGACACCAACACCTCCACCTCAACCCGCTCGGCCCAGACAGAGACGGCGCCAGCCTGCGCCTCCAGCCGAGGCTGACGTCGAGCCTGCCCCAGACGTGGCTCAGGGTGGTCCTGCTCCCCCAGACGCTGATGGCCAAGGTGTGTCCTTAATTTCCTTGTGATCTTCGACTCTTTTATTGACTCTGCTGGATCCAGGTGGTCAACCACGTGCCAATGACGTCTTTGACGATGTTCCTGGGGCTGCGCCACGTCCTCGAGCGCATGGGAATGCTCATTTCGACAACGACGCTGAACCCGGTGAATTCTTTCCCTCGCCTTCTCCAACTCCTTCGACACCTTCTCCCGGTTACCACCAATCACCCACCGCGTCTCGCAGTCGGCATCGTGGATCACCGCGGGCTGGTCCTCATCACGCGCCCCCACCCCGTGCCCCAGTTCGACAGGCAGGCAGCCGATCAGGCTCGGCCAGAGACGTGTGGACGTTTTTTGACGGAGAAGAGGTCAAAGAATGTATGATTTGTCGGTACGTTTGATTCAACTAACCATTCTTTTACTCGTTCGCTTATTATTACTAGGCAAAAACACGCTGCCGACCCCCGCAGCCACAAAAAGACCTTCAGCAAAAACACCAGTACTGGAGTCTTGCGCAAGCATCTATACGAAAACCATCTGGACGTGTGGGTTGCGGGATGCGATCAGCTGAAGATATCTATCAAGGCAAAAGAAGCGAAGCAGTACCTCGATGACTACCGGGCACGCAAACAACAGACGACAGCTGGTGCATCTGAGCCAGAACCGCCGGAGCCCCGAACACAATTCTCCCAAGAGGCCTTCGTTGATGCCATCGTCGAGTTCATTGTCGGGGATGATCAAGGGGGTCCATCTTTACTTCGTTCAACGTGATCTAAAATAAATACAGTCAATTAATGTCATTGAGAACAAACAACTGCGCGCTATTTTCCTCATGCTGCGGGCCGAGCTACGAGATAAGGACATTCCCCATCGAACGACTATCCGCAAGCGGATCATTGAAGTATGGGATGAACACCTCAATACTCTCGAGCGCGAGTTGGGGGTATGTTTCCTTTCACTCATTCTTCTTCAGCCTCACAGGGGATTGTAGATGGCAATCTGCAAGATCTCGGCCACAATGGACATGTGGACCGACATGCAGAAGAAACCATATATGGCTGTGACTGGTCATTGGCTCCAAGCACAGCTGGTCGACACACCGTTTGGTCCTCAGTACAAACTGGTCCTACGTACTGATCTCATTGGCTTCATGCGCGTACCCGGCCATCACGACGGCGAGCACTTGGCCACTGCGTTCGTACACATTATCGATCGCATTCAGATCGCTCACAAGGTATGATTACTTCCCAACATATGGTGATATGACTGACAGCAATCTTCTGCAGCTCGGTTGGGTCACACTTGACAATGCACTCAACAACGACACCTTCATGGTATTCCTGGAGCGTGAGCTCCATCGCCGCGGGATACCATTCTGTAAATTTAAACAGCGCATTCGGTGGGTTTCTCCCTTGGCATTGAGATCGGATCTGACATAATTACATGTCACGATTAAGCAGGCTATCTAATCGGACAACACCTTATCTCGTTATCTAAGCGCCAGGATAAGCGCTGGTCTATTTAAACATCGAGGCTATGCTTGAGTCATCAGTGATCGGACAGCCAGGGATTGGGTTCTCACAGGAACATGCCGATGAAGCACGACGGATTGGTGATCGGACAGCTGACAGGTGTCATGCTGTGGACATGTGGAGTATGCATGGGCATTACTCAGAACACATGGCTTCAGGACATTTCTTACTCAGAACACATGGTTCTGGCATGTCCATTACTCAGAACACATGGTTATGGTGCTTGTAGCACATGGACGCTCTATTGTATATATTATTAGCACTAGTTACATAGCCACAGTTGAACAGTATAAGTAGTGTAGCTAGTTGCCTGTATTCCTTAGTCTTTTATTCCATCATTCTTCGAGCCTCACTCTTACCGAGCACCTCCAATCCGCATTGTGCGTCCATTGGGTGTTCTTGAGCCTTGAGCGTGACATAATAAAAGACTACCCTTCATACCTTCGTACCGCCCCTACCCTCCGACCTCCTTTCCCTTTCCCCCCATCCCTCTATCCACTACTTGGTTTCTTACCCTCTACTTGGCTTCTCGTATTTGAAGTTCCATTTTCCCTATTCCCCACCCGCCGATTCTCTACCTCGTCCACAGCGAGTCTAAACAAGTGCAGCACCAGTCGTTTTCGGTTTACCGAACAGACAGACGCTAGGCCACGGGAAACGTTGAGTCCGTCCCAAGCCACATAGCAGTCGTAGGAGTGCCAGCCGGACCTTCGGGGAAGACTGCCTCGCTATCGCCGGGGGTGTTGTAGAAGACCCGGGGTAGTTCTGTCGCAAGAGACCGTTGCGATTTCACCAACCGCTGAGTGCGGATTCGTACCAGCACAGTGACCTTCCGCGCCCCATCCACCTCCTCCTTATCGGGAACCTCATCCCCGTCGACTTCCTTATACCGCTCCGCCGAACTTCCTACCTTCACCCCATTCGACCGACTCTACGCCGCCCTCGCCCACCCACCTTACCAACCACCTCGCCCGTCGCTCATATTACCAATGCCCGACGAGGACCAGAACCAGGGCACTACCTCTTACATGCCCGCTATGGACCTCGACCCCTCCCCGAGAGAGACTAGGTCCTCTCGGATTTCCTTCGCCCGCCTCCCCCCCACTTTCGACGGCTCTGACAAGAGCAAGTGGGAAACCTTCCTCGACGCCCTCCTTAATTACCTATGGGCGTACGATTCGGAGTTTGACTCCGAGAAGAAGAAAATCGTGTTCACCCTCTCGCTACTAGGACGGACCGATGGTGCCTCGTGCCCAGCCACAAACTGGGTACGTAATTGGCGAAAGCGCACATTGCGCGAGGGGCTTGACAGCCTCTACCACTTCGAGGATCTGATCTCGGAGTTAGAAGCGACGTTCCAGGACAAGAACGTCAAGCAGACGGCGCACATGCGCCTTACGACGACACGGCAGGGAAAGACTCCCCTGGCCGACTTTATCCAGGCGTTCGAGTTGAACGCTGAAGAAGCGGGGTATGCCCCCAACAACAAGGACACCCCCCACAACACCTTCCTAGTGGAAACACTAGAAGGCCTCGTCGAGGAGGCAGTGCGCACCCAGCTGTATGCGGGTGGAATTGAGGTCCCGGAGGATTACGCGGGACTCAAGAAGAGGCTGACGGCGATCAGCAGGGTCATGGAGCGGGGGAAACTCCGAGCAGCTCAGCAAGGCCGGATGTTCTGGGCCCCGGCGCGTGCACAAGCGCCGGCTGCCAAGACATCACCAGGGTTTGGGCCGGCGCCCCACCTCGCGAAGAAGATCGGGCCGGGGGAGACCGCCCCCATGGATGTGGATCGCACGCGGCAGACGCCGCGCGCTTTTAAATGTTACAACTGTGGCAAGGAGGGCCACATGAAGCGGGAGTGCCCGGAGCCTCCCAAGTCTAAATTCAATATCCGGTCCTTCAAGACCGATGACCACTCGCAGGAGGACCTGCAGGCTCTTGCTGCCGTCCTTCGCGAAAAGGGTTTTTAAAGAGGCCCCCGCTCGCGGCCAAAGCCGGGCGCCCTGCGGACACGGACAAAGTCGCTCCAACGACGAACATTATGCCTACCAACGTTTTTACTTTACTGCCCGAACTTAATATTAGCAATGTAGTTACCAACCCGGCTGATGATATCTATACACCAGAAAATACTAGTTTACAAAAGAGCATAAACAATTTCTTAGTAGCTAGTGTAGAAAACAAACAAAAAATACGTATCTTGGAGAATCAGAATCGGAAACGTAATTTAAAGAATTGCAGAATGGACGAAGTAAATAAGCGTTGGAGCGCATTCAAAAAGGCCCCTGGAACCCAAACCAGTGTGAAAAATAGTGTGACGAAAAAGGACGGCGATGCCGTGAGGGCTCAATCCCAGGATCGGGAGGAAGCGCCCAAACAAAGGAAAACACGTGTGACGCTTAGTCAGAAGAAGACAGAGGCAGCGCAGAAGCTGGCACAGCCTGAGGATCAGCTTGCCAAGGAGATGAAGGAACTCCAGAAGCAGAGACGGCATCACGAGATGCTCGTTCCCGTTACGTTGACTGCGTTGGATACCGGGAAGACGCGCGCTGTCAAGGCTCTTCTTGATAACGGTTGCACTACCACGTGCATCGATCGAGATTATGCCAAGGCAGAAGGCTTCGAGCTCCAGGAGCTTGACGTGCACATTGTCGCCCGCAACGCAGACGGAACGGAGAATGCCCGGGGAAAGATCACTCACTACGTTGAGTTGATGCTTTCGGTCGGCCCCCACGTTGAGCGCCAACTGTTCTTGGTCACAGGACTAGGCAAGGCTCGCGTGTTCATTGGGTACGACTGGCTGTTCAAGCACAACCCCGAGGTGGACTGGCGATCCCAAAAGATCGTGTTCAGTCGCTGTCCGCCTGAATGCAACATGCATGGCACGGAGTACCGGACAGGGATGTCCGCGGAGGAAGAGAAGTTGGAAGACGGCGAGTCGATCCTATTGGTCGACTTTGCGGAACAGATTGATCTGTGTGCGCACGGATCACAGGCGCAGCAGATGGCAGAGGAAGCGAATCGTGGGAAGGAGCGCATGGCCGAAGGAAAGGTCCCGGAGGAGTACCACCAGTTCGTAAAGGTGTTCGCGAAGGAATCATTTGATGCCATGCCCGAGAAAAGGCCGTGGGATCACGCAATCGAGCTTAAGCCAGGATCAAAGGCTGTAGATTGCAAGATCTATCCGCTCTCGGTCACGGAGCAGGGGAAGTTGAATGAGTTCCTGGAGGAGAACTTGAAGAGTGGGAGGATCCGCCCGTCGAAATCGCCGATGGCTTCGGTGTTCTTCTTTGTGAAGAAAAAAAGATGGCAGCCTGAGACCAGTCCAGGATTATCGGAAGCTCAACGAAATGACGATTAAAAACCGTTATCCACTTCCGTTGATATCGGAGCTCGTAAATAAGCTCCGTGGCGCCAAATACTTCACGAAGTTGGATATCAGATGGGGATACAACAACGTGCGGATCAGGGAGGGAGATGAGTGGAAAGCAGCGTACAGGATGAACCGAGGGCTGTTCGAGCCGCTCGTGATGTTTTTCGGCCTGACGAATTCCCCGGCGAGGTTCCAGACAATGATGAACGACATCCTTCGAGAGCTCATAAACGAGGGAAAGGTCATAGTCTACCTGGACGATATCCTTATCTTCACCGACAACTTGGAGGAGCAAGCACAGAGCACTGACGAAGCGGGTACTTCAAATCCTGCAAGACAACAAGCTCTTTCTCAAACCAGAGAAGTGTGACTTTGAGAAAACGGAGATCGAGTATCTAGGAGTCATCATTTCCTACAACTCGATGAGGATGGACCCGGTGAAGATCAAGGGCGTGATGGAGTGGCCGGAACCAAAGAACCTTAAGCAGACACAAGCATTCTTAGGTTTCACGAACTTCTACCGCCGCTTCATCCAAGGATACGCGGAGATAGCGAAGCTGATGACGAGGTTGACTGGGAAGGAAGGCTGGAGCTGGGGAGAGGAGCAGAAGAGAGCGTTCCAAAGGCTCAAGGATCGCATCGCCGAAGACGCCGTACTGGCGCTTCCCACAGATCACGGGAAGTTCCGAGTCGAGGCTGACGCGTCGGATGGAGCTATAGGAGCGGAGCTCGCACAGGAGCAGGAGGGCAAATGGCGCCCTGTTGCTTTCATGTCTCATGGACTCAATGAGACTGAGCGGAACTACGAGATCTACGACAAAGAGATGCTCGCGATCATGACCGCGCTGGACGAGTGGCGGGAGTTGTTGATGGGCGCAAGCCAAACATTCGAGATCTTTACTGATCATCAAAATCTCGAATATTTCAAGAAGCCTCAGAAGGTTAATCGCAGACAGGCCCGGTGGATTCAGGAACTGGCGGAGTTCGACTTCACGTTGCACCACCGGCCCGGAGCGTTGAACAAGAAGGCAGATCTCTTATCTCGGAGATCGGATCACGACCAAGGGAAAGACGACAACGAGAACGTCGTTCTGTTGAAGCCAGAGTATTTCCGAGCGCAGGACATAGTGCTGGAAGGGCCAGAGACAGGAATCTTGGAAGAGATTATAAAGGAGATGAAGATCGATAAGAGTGTTAAGCTGGCGCTCGAGAAAAAGCTACCAGCCTTGGAAAAGAAGGACAATATTATATATTACAACGGACTTATATATGTACCCCGGAATCAGGAGTTGCGCGATAAGATTATCGGACTCCATCACGACCTGCCCATCCTCGGCCATCCCGGAGAGAATCGCACGCAGGAAATGGTGGAACGTAATTATTGGTGGCCGAGACTGGGAAACCAGGTCGCCGAATATATAAAGGCCTGCGAGGCTTGCCAAAGGACTCGAGTGCGCCGGTACAAGCAGGGAAAGCTTAACCCGCACAAGATCGCTGAGGGGCCTTGGCAGATTATATCTATGGACCTCATCGGGCCGCTGCCGGTCAGCAATGGCTTTAACGCTATCCAAGTCTGGGTCGACACATACACAAAGATGCTCCATTGCGAGGCAACGAACATGGAGCTGACGAGCGAAGGTGTCACCCGACTCACCCGGGATCGCGTGATTAGATATCACGGCATTCCCCGTAAAATTATATCGGACCGAGATACCCGATATTTATCCGGGTTCATGCGAGAGCTTAACCGGCTTCTCAGCATAGAAATGAACCCGAGCACGGCATACCATCCGGCGACAGACGGACAAACAGAACGAATGAATCAGGAGATTGAAAAATATCTCAGGATCTTCGTCAATCACCGACAGTCGGATTGGGCGGAGTGGCTTGCATTGGCCGAGTTCACTCATAACGATAAGACCAGCTCGTCGACGAGCATGTCACCTTTCTATACGAACACGGGATACCACCCCTGGAAGGGGATAGAGAACTCAGTCGAGTCGCGCAATGAGGCCGCGAACGACTTCGCACAGAAAATGAAGAGGATCCGCGATGAAGCGTCGGTCGCTCTTGAGAAAACCCAGAAAAAGATGAAGAAGTATTATGACGCGCATAGGCGCGAGGCGCCTGTATTTAAAGTCGGCGACATGGTTTGGGTGGAAGGAGAGAACATAGAGACAGATCGACCGACAAAGAAGATAGACGATGTCAGGCTGGGGCCTTACGAGATCATGGAGAAGGCCGGGGCTTCGGCGTGGAAGCTGAGATTGCCGGAGACGGATCAGACATATCCGGTCTTCAACGAAGCACTTCTCACGCCTTACGTGGAGCCGCCCGAGGGACGGAAAGAGAAGTGGCCGGGACCGCAGATCGTGCAGGGACAGAAGGAGTACGAGGTGGAGGAGATCCTCAACCACAGGAAACGTGGGCGAGGATACCAGTATTTAATCAAGTGGAAGGGATACCCTATCGGGGAACAGAACTGGGAGCCAACCCGGAACCTTAAGAATGCACCGGACATTCTCAACAAGTACAATGCAGAGCATGACTTGCGCCAATGGGCGGAGGACCTGATTGCCGGAAGGTCGAAGGAGAGCAATGACGCGCTGGCGGCAGAGCTCAGGAAATTAGGCTTGATGCCACCAAAGGAAGCGCTAGACGCTAAGTCCCCAGGAGATGCCCAGGAACAGCCGCAGACCGAGGGGATTCCGGTCTTGCCGCTGGGGCATTGGGATTATCTTATCAAGCGGTATAAGCCGAAGCAGGAGTCGGCTGATTATCCAACTCGCTATCTATACGACCCAATCACAAGACGAAGGATGATCGTGGAGAAATTCCCTAACGAAGGATGCTCGCGCGGTACCTCAGTCGAGGTGTGACGGATTCTCACGGTCGTCGGGACGCCGACCCTAAGAGGGGGGTAATGTCACGATTAAGCAGGCTATCTAATCGGACAACGCCTTATCTCGTTATCTAAGCGCCAGGATAAGCGCTGGTCTATTTAAACATCGAGGCTATGCTTGAGTCATCAGTGATCGGACAGCCAGGGATCGGGTTCTCACAGGAACATGCCGATGAAGCACGACGGATTGGTGATCGGACAGCTGACAGGTGTCATGCTGTGGACATGTGGAGTATGCATGGGCATTACTCAGAACACATGGCTTCAGGACATTTCTTACTCAGAACACATGGTTCTGGCATGTCCATTACTCAGAACACATGGTTATGGTGCTTGTAGCACATGGACGCTCTATTGTATATATTATTAGCACTAGTTACATAGCCACAGTTGAACAGTATAAGTAGTGTAGCTAGTTGCCTGTATTCCTTAGTCTTTTATTCCATCATTCTTCGAGCCTCACTCTTACCGAGCACCTCCAATCCGCATTGTGCGTCCATTGGGTGTTCTTGAGCCTTGAGCGTGACATTACAGCTGTTTCCCACACATTGTGAACTTGGCGTGCAAGGCCGTACTCAGTGCAATCACGGACATGGATTTTGCTGCGCCAGAGGCTGGGGACTTTGTTCCTCTGGACGCTGAGGCCACCAATTTTCTTGATGCAATCAACCGGGATCCTGTCGCAACTATCCGAACAACTGTTCGAGTGGTACGGTTTTAATCTCACTTCTGCAGACAGCTCATGATTGGCAGATCCGAGCATCCTCTCTACGGCGCCAGTATTTCTCGGAGATCCTCAGCGCCCTGCAACAGAAAGACCTTCAGCTCCTCCGGGATGTTGATACTTGGTGGTCTTCGACTCTTCTTATGATCGACCGTGCACTTCTCCTGCGTGAGGTACGTGAAGTTCCCATGTGTTTCATATCCGGTCTCAAGTTTTTTTCAGGCTATTGACAGGTTTCTCTCAGATCCTCAGTTCCGAGAGCTCCACAAATATAAACTCGGGGCTGAGGAATGGAAAGCGCTGGAAGGCTTCAAGAGAATATTAGCCGTAAGTACCCTCAGAGCCTATTCAGCTATCTCTTAACCCAGTGACAGGTCCCGCACGCATTTCAACAAAAACTTTCCGCGGAGAAGACACTACCTTGGGAGATGTGCTGCCCGCCTTTGAAGCCATGATCAAGGCTTGGGAAAGACAACAAGTCCTGTACCCGGAGACCGTGCACATCATCCAGAAGGGGATCGACAAACTTGGCGCGTACCGAGACCGCGTGGAAGGTGTACCGGCATACATATTTTCTATGAGTGAGTCCTTATCTCCCTTCCACGATCATAGATTCATCAAATACCTAGTCATAAATCCAGCCGTCAAGCTCAGCTGGTTTGAAAAAAATCACCCCGACCGTGCCCAGTGGGCTAAGGAGTTGTTCATCGCAGAAGTAAGCTCTCGCCTTTCACCTTTCTTATTCGGGCCGGATTAACAATTTCTCAGCTTCGGAGCTACCGTACTAACCTCGCCAATACACCGGCACGACCCGTACATGATGATTGGGCCGACCAGATCCTGGGATTAGATACACCAACCCGTCCTTCCGGGGATCAGAGCCTGGAGGAAGAGGTGGGTGCTTACTTCAGGGAGGGCTTATATAACCTCGGGTCTGTATGATACTGGGAGGTATTTTATGTCTTTCTCTTTCAGCACCTTTCTGATGCTAATCAATGCCCGTTAGGAAAATCAACTCCGATACCCCACTGTCTTCGCATTTGCACTGGACATCCTGCCAATCCAGGGGTCTGCTGTTCCTTGCGAACGAGTTTTCTCTTCCAGCGCTGAGACCGACACTACTAGGCGCAACAATATTGGACCGGAACTGATGGAGGCCCTTCAAATGCTCAAGTTCTCCATTAAAAAGGGACGCGGACTCAATTTCACGGAGGGGACATCGAGGGATGCAGAGCTCAGACTGTTGGAATTGGACATGGCGGAGGCTGGTTTGATACCGGAGGACACGACGGGTTTCCTTAAGACATTACTAGATACACAGTACGATGATTTGGAATTGTAATTTTCTATATAATTTGTTAGCCTCCCTTCCATCGGAACATTGATCCCAGTGCCAAGCTCAGCAGCCTTTTAATCTAATGCGACGAGTCACGACCACAATCGAGAAAATACTCAAACAAAGGACAACAACTTTTCCTCGCCCACGACAACACCATGATCCTCAAGGGAAGGGCAATGAGACCGACTGAGAAAAACGAGCTCTGAGCCGCGGCTTGAGCCACGGCTTAGCCGAAGCCGCTCAAGCCAGCCGGTTTTCAAACGGCTCGGCTCGGCTTCAGTACTGATGGCTTCGAAGCCATCAAAAGCCGAGCCGCGGCAGCACTAGCACGGAGTGAGCTCCGAATCAAAGGAGTCCGATGATCCGATTGTTGGAATTACCACGGTTCGCAGTCGCTCAAGGTACTTAGCACTCGAGGGTAAGTGCTTTCCCCTTCCATTAAACACCGTGGTACGGATTTCCGAAACCAAGCAGTCCGATCTCTCTATTCGTAAGTGTAACATAGTAGGTCATTCCGAATGTCCATCACCTCCCTAATAGTCACCCTCGGTGCGAGCATCATCATGTTCAACTCGAAATCCAAGGTGACGTCCACATATGGCGGATCAACGGTCGACCGCCCCGACATGTCTTCGATCCTCGAAGGAAGGTTCATTCCCACCCACTGCCACCAAAGCTTGTCCAGAAATGCATGGTGGAGATAGAAGATCGGGTCTAGTAAAGTGTCAGTTGACTGGAAAACTTTCAGCCTCGCATACTGGCCTCCGGGACTCGAATACCGATCTGCCATCTCGCCGCCGACAGCATTGTGGCCGCCATCGTGCAATCGCATCGTCTCTGTTACTGGTGCACCTTCCAGCTCGATGCGGAACGCCTCGAAAGTCGTCTGCCGTGCGACCTCCGCAACCCGCGCGCTGGAGAGATACCCCCGAATGTTGTCGTTGAAAGCGCGTTGAAGGCAGTGGTTGGTGACGTTCGTTCCAGGGCCGACACTCAAGTTATACGCTGCGAACGGTCCGTCGGGAACACAGCCGCCGCCTGAACCAGGCGCGATCCACCCTGCGCTGGAAAGGAGGCTGAGATTCCCGAATTGGCCGGCGTAATTGGGGACGTCGACACCGTTCCCACCGAAACCATATACTGAATCGAAGACGGGAGATTTAGCTAATCTGACCGCTAACAGTTAACGGAATAGATAAAGGGTATGCGTAGGACGTACGGTATGTCGCTGTCAACGTCCCGACTCCAGTCCCAGTACCTAAAAAGCAGTCAGGAGTCTGGTCCAGTGTTATGCGACCATCACGAACGGAATTGAACCCTGGTATCCACATTCCTGTCGCAGTGCGATTTCGAACATGTTCAACATTCGGCGGTGCCACGGCAGGAACTGGCCCTGGAAATAGGTGTCAAGTGCGGATATCGTAGTTGGTGGACTAGGCACTCACGACCAAATGTACCTCCTCGGACAGTGTGACGTGCAGCCCCTGAAAGTCGTCGAATCGCGTCTTGGCCCCCACCAGATTCGAAATGCCTGGAAGGCGCTGTAGACATTGAACCGCAGTTATATATTCTAATTTCTGCGGGTTGCTTAACACGCGCCTGGGAAGAGTGGACCAACCGAATCAGTTCCTGAGGAAGCGAGCAGGACCTGGCTGAATACTCACCATTCCTGGCGAAGCCTTGGATGGGCGCAAACTGCTTCTCCTGTGGGCCCCACTGCGTTGATTGCGGCTAGCGAGGGGTAACGGACCATCTGGTGGACAGTGGCGAACGCCATGACCGCGAGAAGTGCGAGCAGCGTACTGAGCAGGACGAGGAGAACGCTTATGAAGAAAAACAACCACGGTCGTGGATGGTGCCTTGAAACCACGGCCCTTCGTTCAACATCACTATCGTCTTTCTCGAACGCGGAGAACTGGAAGGCGTTTGCCATCGACGGGTGAGACGGGGGTGTGTTATTCTGGAGTAGGTATGGGAAGTCCGCCGAACTTTATAGCGCAGGGAATGTTCCTGGGGAACGGGTTGAAGCAGTTGGCCACGTACATAATTAATGTCAGGCCGATGGACGAGCGGTCCGATCGAAGAATAACTAAGAGGACTCTTAGACAGCCAAGGAGAAAAAAGTTGAATCAGAAGCACATCTCGGACGGGAATTAAATTGAGCTCTCGATTCATTGCCTGTTACGAAGGAAGGAATCTGCGCCACCACGGGATCTGGATTTTTTGCATCCGTCGAAAATGGATCGATGGACTATTGGGGTCAGTTAGTACGTTTGCAACCAAAGGAACCCGTAAACTATACGCACAGAAGATTTCCGACCATCGATAGGACAGGGTTGCTAGTAAGGAGCAGAATCCAGAACATCTTGGTGGATTCGGGCGATTTTACGGCCGGAGAATTCTTCCCGACATCCGGAGCAAGGAAGAAAGAAGCTTTTAAGAGTAAGACCCATGCGTATGCGACAACTCAGGACGTGGTTCAATAGGAGCAGGGCCGATATACGTGGGAGAGATTTGGATAAGAGGCATTCCTTCACTGGCTGTATGAGCAGGGTTGATATGCGCGATACCAACTACCCAGCACGGAGTGAGACGAAATTTATCCGATGTATCCGAGGTACACGCAGGAAGACTTACACAGCTAGAGCGAGAGCACAGATTAAAAGATTATAGCAATATTGGCAGGTTACGTACCGGTGCGGCAAATCTGCGCAAGAAGATGCGCTCGCCGATCGATCCAAGTTCTTCCTTCAACCCACCAGAGAACCAAGTAGTTTCAAGTCCGCGCATCGAACGAACAGAGATGATATGTCCGAGGGAAAGCGGACGGACACAGCACGGCGCGGATGAAGATCGCAGCAAAACCGCCACGAAGCGTTAGTCCTTGTGTAAAGCAGGGGGAGAAGGCATCGGCGACGCCCAAGGTAATGGGAAAGTTGGCTACGCCTGCTACGGAGCTCGCGCCAAGGCGATGGCCTGAGAAATTATTTGACGCATCCGTACAATCCCCGCAAGCGTAGTGGCAGCATCGGGCAGTCCACATCCCCTTACAAAGGGTTGGATGATTTTGCGTCAACGAACGTGTCTGAGGTTTTGAGCGAGCACGGTGAGGCTTACCCCCAGGCCGAAGGGGCTGGGGACTGCGTCGGTAAATTTGCTCAGCATAGAACCTGTTGTAAATCTGAATGAAGTTGTGGGTAAACAAGGTTGTAGCTAGATGTCAAACGAACATACAGCGAAGTCGCTGCACCGTCCGGAAATATTGAGTCAGGGTCCTACATGTTTGACGGCAGGCGGGAATCAAGCCAAGAAAGGTTCCACCGACAACCACAGCGAAGCCAGTATGTATGAGGTCAGAAGTAAGAACTATCAATCGGGCTTTCGGGCAAAAATTCTCGACTGAAATTCTCGTATTTCTTCCAGGGCATCCCGGGCCATTTAAATACGGATAGACTTGCCCTGTGGAATCCCGGGTCCGGAGATATCGTCGTCCAAAGTGACTTCGGATCCACGCCCGCGCTCATCAGGCTCCCCGCCACTGGCAGTTCGTGCTTCTGTTGCAGAACGAAGAACGAAGAACGACGCCATGGGGGCCTGGATGTTGCCCGAACAAAGTGGAAGCAAGCGAGGAGGAAATTTCGGTTGGGCCCATTGGTATGGTCGGACAACTGAGCATCGCAGGGGTAGAGGGGTAAAATTGATGCGATCAATTTATCTCATCAAATCATCAACCCTTCCGATTCACGTCCTCACGAGGCGACATACAGTTGGGGACAATCAAAACCCGCCTATTTCGGACGCGTGGGAAAGTCGAATGCCGGGGGTGGGAAATGCCGTCGGGAAACCTACGAAATAGTTTTTATGTGAATCAAGGCCCAAATGAAGAGATTGGCACGAGCAAAATTTGTCAAATCAATGATTTCTCTGAAACCGACCCCAAAATATTGAGAAAAGCCAAAAAAAATCGCAAAAATAACGTAAAAATTGCCAATCGACTCCTTTTTGCTGAACCTTTAGGTTTGGCTACCCTGGGGAAGATCGATTTTGTTCCATTTTCTGCTACAAGTGCAAACAAAACTTCGTCATATTCTGCTTGTCATGGATTCGGAAAAATTCGGAATGCAAGTGCGGATTCAGGAAGCTGGAAAGTAGGCAATAAAAAATGCGAAAATATTCATTTGACATCTTCTTATGTGTTTTTACTCGTTCCAATGCCAGATCGTAAAGAGAAGGCAATGGTATTCACGATATATTGAACACTGTCCGTTTGTCATTTCTGCTTTATGTTCGGGTCAGTATCCGTTGACGTGAGAATTAACCGAATCAGGCAGGAGTCGTTTCTGCGGTCCGGACTCCTCCCCATTCACCGCCCTCGAGGCCTTCTCCCCGCAGACAAGGCAGGAGATTTATCCGAGCATGTGCCCGTGCTCCCATACCTACCTATATATACTGTACCTTTGTTCTTCCAACTCTTGGCTCTGAACTTTCAAGTCGTGAATCACGTAATAGAAGTACTTATTTAAGAAATGATATCACTTCAGCAAAAGTCAGGGAGAATAAAAAATAATGGGTCTACTCACTCACCTAAAGGTTCAGCGCCCGCCTCGGAGAGGCCTAATCCAAGTCATAGTGAGCTTGTCATGATCCCGGCAAAAGCAAACAATTCTATCGAGCTGTTCCTTTGGGAAAAAAATATTTGATGTGTCAATTATTTGATCCAAAAACAGCGTAAAAATGCATGTGTATCTCAGGTATGGCTTCCATTGGCTGATAAATGGTTCTAATGTACGGATATGTGATTTGGGCCAGATTTGGTTGTAAAAGTACCCCCAAAGGGCCAAAAGGGGTACACACAATTCCATTCAACCGGCCCAAAATATTGAGAAAAACAACGGCTCGTGGGAAAAACTTCGGAGGTGTGTGTTTGGGCTCCTTTTTGCCCTCCGGATCTGAATCTGGTGTCAGATTTCTATAAAAATGAACGGTTCACGTGCTATTAAATAAGCGGTGTTTGATTGTCCCCAACTGTAACTTAATCGACGCGCACGGGCTCTACTTTCTTTCAACCGATCGATGGTCCTCGATGGTTTCATCACGCAAACGTATCTGGTCTCAGAATGTTACGCAAGGTCCCTTGATGACAGGTTCCCGCATAGCCAAGTGTCTGTGGTCTATAGTATCTCAGTCCGTCTCTTGGGCCAAGAGGGACCCAACTGCCAAGCCCTCGCCCATCACGATCGCTTCAAACGGTCACCATAGGTCGCCGTGTGGATCCATTGAGCTCAAACAATGCCGTTTTTTGACGCCCTCCCTATTGTGTTATTTCTATTTCAAGAGCTCCAGGATCCCCGACAGCTGTGCTCATTTCCCCCCGTTTCTTCTTTCAATCGTCGTATAATTGGCCCAGTGCCCGTCTATCCTTTCCTCCGCGTTCTTTCTCTCTTTTCTCGATGGTAAATTTCACGATCCTCTCTGGCGGTTTTGCAAGCTTCATCGCCACCTATGTCTTCGACTCCGAGGCCGGCACGCTTTCCTTGACGCAACAAACTCAGACCGGAACAAACCCGTCGTGGATCGCGTCTCACCCGCAGAATCTCAGCATTCTCTAGTGCGTGACTTGGTCCTGTTGTCTGCTTTCATTACTAACGTGGATATATTGACGTTCTGCCGTGATCGAAGAATGAGAGATCGGCAGAACAGGGTTTGTGGCTGAGTGACCCGTCGATCGGACAATTCTTCCTTGTCTCGTACGACGGCGACTCGCTACACTGCGTGAATACCACGCCGTCTTTTTCTTTCTCCATTCAGCCAACCACTATCCTTTTTCAACCACCGACCAATGTCTGTCCCTAGCACATTCTCGGGTCCCAACGGGGCCTCTACAGACCGACTCCTATCCGACCCAAACCTCGCCATTTGTCCCGACTACACCTCAGAAGCTTTCCAAGGTCTCCGCGGGCGCATCGACGCTGATGACGACGAAGCTGCCATCACTTTCCTCATTGAATCCTGGACCACCAACAACGATCAGGAGAAGGCCCAGTGGGCCCTCCAGCTAGAGGCTGATAAGGAGGTTGAGGAAGCAGATGCAGCCAGGCGTCAGCAGGATGCTGACAAGTTAGCCGAGGAGGCGAGGCTCGAAGAGGACAAGAAGAAACCCAAATTAGGGGATTTTAATCTCACGAGTGCGCCTTCCACTTTTATCGAAGCCCGCATCTCTCCCTTCGCCCAGGCAAAAATCGATAAAATGCAGTATTGCCTCCTGTATTTATTTGGCACTGGGGGTCTCAACGACGCCGCCAATGCCCTTCTCTCCTCCGCTGATGATGCGTCCTCGTTCCGGCTCACCCGGGATGATGGCAATCAACTCACAGTCCAAAGCGGTCTAACATCCAATATCCACAAAAACATGGTGGAAGACAAGGATCTCTCCTTCCGAGAGTTTGCGCTGGCCTGGCATCGCTACATCAAGGAGATCACTCGGGCTAATTGGCCGAAACTCCATGTCGATGTGCTTACCCAATTCTTCTACGGTCTCGACACCCATCCGCTGCATCAGCAGGAACCAGAGCACGGGGATAAAATCCTGCGCATCTATGCTGACCGCTATCGGAAGGAGTGGTTCAGTACACTTGGGACTCCACAGTCGTTCAACCTCGCGATCATCAACGAGGCCCTTCTGTCAAAACTAACCCACGAGTACTTCACGAAGCTTCATTCCAAGATGGCAGCGTGAGTATTTATTCTTTCTCGGTCTGAACGTAACTGATGATTCTTTTCTCTTGCTCTTCCTTTTTTTTTTTTTTTTTTTTTTTTTTCTCTCTCTCTATCCATCCGCCCATCCCTTCCATCTACATTACCTCCAAATGCCGAATTTACGCCATTCTGCAGTTCCAATCAATCCGCCTACGCTCCTTTGCTGTCTCCACCCGTGCCAATGTTCCCTCCGGCTGCTCCGAGACGCGATTTAGCTGCTCCTTCCAATCGTTACCAGCCATATCCTCCAGCCGGTCCCAGCAGCCGTGTCCCAAAAATTGAGGACCACGAGGAAGGCCGAGTTTTTCGGATTGGCGCGGCGGGCGGGCCCACCGTTTGCGCCATCTGCCTCGGCATCCACACATTCGTCTCGAAGTGCAGATCTCAGACGCTGTGGAACGGGTCTCCAGCACGGTGTTTCCGCGGCGATGGTGGGAAGCTTACCAACATCAACGGAGTCAATATCTGCCTCGACTTCCAGCGTGGAAGCGGTTGCAAGGGTCGAGCGGGGCCCAGGCACATCCACGAGTGCTCTGGTTGTGGCGCGCCCAATCACGGAGCTGCGGGGTGTCCTTATCGAGCGAAGCTCTAAACCGCTCACACCTCTGGTCGCAGATGAGTGGGAAACCTCTCTTCGAGCGGCAAATCTGCTCTCTCGATACCCATCTATCCCTAATGGTCTCCGTCATGGTTTCAATATATCTATCCCTCTCATTCATTCCACCATCACTCCGCCTAATAGCTCCACTCTGGTCGCCCATCTTAACCCATTCCGGGACGTCATCTGTTCAGAATTTAATGCCAAGCGCTACATCGGTCCTTTCTCCGCAGAACAACTCGAGAACCTCATCGGTCCTTTCCAATCCTCGCCTCTCTCCATGGTTCCGAAGCCGCATGAGCTCGAAAAAATGCGACTCGTCCAAAACTACTCCTTCCCTCGGACTCCTCGCGAAAATCATACGTCTATCAATTATCACATCAATTCTGACGACTTCCCGTGTACCTGGGGCACGTTCAATGCCATGTGCCTCAAGGTCTCGATGCTTCCACCAGACTCGCAGATGGGCGTCCGAGACGTCTCTGAGGCATACCGGAATATACCCACTCACTCATCGCAGTGGCCAGGTACAGTTCTCCGCCTGCCTGCTAATTTATTTGACATCTCCCTCCGCCCTGAACTCAATTCATCATCCATGGACCTTTTCGCTGCGGACACAAGTGTCTGCTTTGGAGAATCCTCCGGAGCAGGCGCATATGGGCTTGTGGCAGATGCCTTTGCCGACATTCTGCGTGCTTCCGGGATCGGGCCGACCGGGAAGTGGGTTGATGATTCGGTATTCTTCCGCATCTTGTGCCGCCATCTGGTCGAGTATAACCGTAGACGCGCTATTCTGCATAAACGACTCGTGGCTCAAGGTGGTTGCCATCAGTCGGGAGGCCGTTTATGGTGGGGTGGATCTGAGCTCCCAGATGGTCGCATTGAAGAATTCGATGAAGATTATGCATTCCCCATCCTGGATCTATCCCACGCGAGTCCACGCAGTGAGCTCGACGCCAAATATTCCTATAATTTCGATGACATTAACCGGGTCTCGGAGCCGCTGGGAGTTCCGTGGAAATTCTCCAAGGACGTCCAATTTTCCCATGCTGCTCCGTTCACGGGCATCATCTGGGACCTGGATTTGCGGCGCATCTCGCTTACTCAGGAGAAAAAGGCAAAGTATCTGGCATCCATCACGGCGTGGCAATCTCGTCGCACCCACATCTTGTCAGACGTCCAGAAACTCCATGGGAAACTCATCCATACATGCCTTATTGCTACCGAGGGACGTGCATACCTCACCAGCCTGGAGACCTTGCTGGGCCTCTACTGTGATCGTCCGTTCATGCCGCAAACAGCTCCTCATTCCACTGCCGCCGACCTCGATTGGTGGCGAGAATGTCTATCGAGGGCCGATTTGTCCAGACCTATTCCAGGTCCCTGCCAGGTCACTTTAATGCCGTCATATAAAGCCAGAACGTTTAAATTAACTTGCTATCCAGGTCATTGATATCTCTGCATTCTCCGACGCCAGCTCCGGGGTCGGAATTGCCGTCGTTATCGGTTCTCATTGGCGGGCATGGCGCCTCGTGCGTGGATGGGAATCGAAGCACAGACATATCGGTTGGGCCGAAGCCGTGGGCTTCGAATTCTTGGTTCGCACAGTCATCACCGCGTCCAGCGCCAACCCACCTCATATCCTCCTCTACGGAGACAACTCTGGCGTCGTTGAGGGTTGGTGGAACGGACGTAGCCCAAACTGGGAGATCAACAGAATTTTTCGTCACATCCATACCTTGTCTGCCGAGTCCAGCATCACATTCCACACCGTTACGTCCGCTCCCACGCTAATCCCGCCGACTTGCCCTCCCGAGGCAAATACGGTTCCACCGCCTTCCTCTTACCTCCGCTTGCCATCCCTACCGAGCTGGCTGCATTCATCGTCGACTACGATGCTCCCAGTGCCGAGCCAATTGCCCAAATCCTTCCCAAGGTCCGGTGCTCCAACAAACGGAATTACGAGCCCAATAACGACACCTGGACAGCGGAATTCTTACAGCAGAATTGGGCCTAAGCTCAAATCCAGCTCATCACGTCCCAAACCATACCCATCTCGGCTTGCTCTGGTTCCGTCTACTCTCCGTCCACTCTGCTTCGCTGGTGAGCGCCTCTACAAATGGCGGCCCCTACAATCCAGATCATCCCGTCATGCCACATCCTCGGTCGCGGAAGCTGATTTGCAGCATGTAACCGACATTCTATCCCACGCCTACGCTGACGGGACCCTGGAGACATACGGGTCTGGCCTTCTTGCTTTCCACTGCTTCTGCGACTCACGAGGAGTCCCGGAGGCACACCGAGCTCCAGCTTCCCCAGATCTACTCTCTGCCTTCCTCGCCGCTTTGGCCGGAAATTACGCGGGAAAAACTCTAGATGGATATCTAGCCGGTGTACGGGCATGGCATATCATTCACGGCGTCACTGGGGCTCCGAACAAATCAGAATGTGATGCGCTCGTGCGGGCCGCGATCACACTCCAACCCCAAACAGCCACGAAAAAGCGACGATTGCCATACACAGTCGACATAATCACCATTCTTCTTTCGCATTTAGACCCTGCCATTCCCCTCGACGCGTCCGTGGGCTCATGCTTAACCACAGGATACTATTCCTGTGCTCGTCTGGGAGAGCTCACTGTAAAGACTCTCTCCAGCTTCGATCCGAGTAAACATGTCAAGCGTAGCGATGTCCGAGAGGAAACTGATGCAAATGGGCTCGTAATGACCGTCCTCGGGCTACCTGTCACCAAGAGCAAGCAAACTGGCGAGGATATCTTCTATAGCGCCCAAAACGATTCCACTGATCCCCGCCGTTCCTTCGCCAATCACCTTCGAATCAACGCACCGCCTCTCGATTCTCACCTCTTCTCGTACAAACACAAGGGAGTGCATCGGCCGCTCACCAAAACTGCCTTCATCACCCGCATCCATAAGGCATTCAAGGCCGCGAAGCTAGACCCGTTGCAGGGTCATGGCATCCGCATTGGGGCGACACTATTCTATCTATTGCGTGGAACTCCATTCGATGTCGTAAAGACCATCGGCAGATGGGCAAGCGACGCCTTCCTGCTCTATCTACGCAAGCACGCACAGATCATGGCGCCGTACATGCAAGCGAATCCTCGGCTGCACTCGGAATTTCTCCGTATTTCCATGCCGCCTGTCCGCTGTAAGTCATCCTCCTAGTCCAGACGGGGATCATCCTGCGATGGATGCGTCGTCGACTCCTACTGATTTGGGTATCCATCTTAGAGCCCCCGTCCTCACATTGCGCCGGAAAGCCGCCACGGCTTTCTCCCGACTTCCACTTCCACACCAGCGAGACGAACGATATCCACAAATTGACGTTCTGCCGTGATCGAAGAATGAGAGATCGGCAGAACAGGGTTTGTGGCTGAGTGACCCGTCGATCGGACAATTCTTCCTTGTCTCGTACGACGGCGACTCGCTACACTGCGTGAATACCACGCCGTCTTTTTCTTTCCCCTCCCACCCGCTCCTTCAATTGATTATCTCTATCTTACACATCCTTATCTATAACATCCGATAACTACTCCAGCTATTCTACCTTACTCAAACGAGCTCCACATTCCTTATCCTCGATGTATACTTCTACTTCACAACTTACTTCTAATAATAATATTCTTTATTTAATTCAGGGCCAATGCTCAGGACGTAGGGGTATCCATCTTAGAGCCCCCGTCCTCACATTGCGCCGGAAAGCCGCCACGGCTTTCTCCCGACTTCCACTTCCACACCAGCGAGACGAACGATATCCACAAAGTGCCGTTAATGAGCTCAACCCGGGCGGAAACTTACAGTCCTTCGCGGTCGACGGGTCAGGTGGACTACAGAACATCGACAACGTCACCACCGGTGGCAACGGACCCACTTTCACGGTTATGCTATCCACCGGGGAGGTGACTACAATGAATGTGGGTGGTGTATATACAAGACCGGATCGTTGGCTGACGACGCCACCCTCAGTTCGGATCTCCGAATTGCTCGTTCGTGGCCACAGTTCCGGGTGATCCGTTGCATTTCGAGCGCGACTCCCCCATTATTTCTTTCCCCATCCCCGAAGGCGCTCCTTCGAATCCCCATATGTCGCTGGAGTTCAACGAAGAGGTTCTCGTCCCCGACCTCGGCGGGGACAAGATCTGGCGCATTGTGCGCAGCGGCCCACCCGGGAGCTTCAAGGTCCAGGGCCAGATCGACGTCGACAAGGGCACTGGTCCTCGACACATCGCCATCCGCGGTATGCACAACCAATCTCGCTTACTTTCCGTCCTGACGAATGCCACAGATAACATCCTCTTCACTGTGCACGAGACCGCCTCTACTCTCACCGCGCAGGCGATCCCCGCCGGGCCCAATGGCACCGCCCTCCCGCTAATCGCGAATGTCACCACATTTCCCGCGGACGCACTCCCCGGCTCCCAGTTCGCTGCCGCGGAGCTCCTCATCTCAACGCCGACGGACGCGTTCCCCACTCCCCTTCTCTACGTCAGCAACCGCAACATCAGCCCGAACGTCACCGACCCCCGCGGCGACACCATCGCAATCTTCGAGTTTGTCAACGGCACAGACAGCGCCGCGCCGGCCACGACGAACACGCGGCGCATGCTTCGGAGCCGGCTGCGGCGCCAGGCGCAGGCCGGCCAGCTGCAGCTCGTCGCGCAGATACCCACGGGCCTGCAGCAGATCCGCAGCATGGCGCTGGGGCGCGTCGACGACGGTGGCGACCAGTTCATCATCGCAGGCGCGAACACGGAGGGCGGCGTGGCGGTCTTTCAACGCGTCGATGGCGGGCGCAATCTCACCCTCGCGACGCGCAATCTCGATCTAGGAAACCGGACGAGTTTCGTGTTTGTCGAGGCGGGATCCGCATAACATGACTATGATCACAACGAATATCGTTCTCGGAATGTATCTATAGCTTAACGATAATTGAAGAACCGTCGAATACTTACTATTGAATAATATACATTCTGCTTTGTGCGGAGACTTGCTGTAGTTTTCTCCCCACGCCCGGGTCGAGTGCCCCTTGAGTGCCCCTAACCCTAAGCCTTTCATCCGATACCGTCGTGTCGTGTCTTGGTCCCATGCTTGGTCCTAACGAGTTGGAGAGACAGATATTCGAAACCGCCGCTCCCATGAATGTGGGCCCTACTTTCATCGGCCCGCCACTTCTTGTATATTCTACACTGACAAATGAAAACAATTCGCCAAGGTTTCGCAATCTCAACGCGGTCTGGTAACGCTGGGTCATGCATATGCAGATGAAACCTCGCAGACGGGCCCGGCGAGCCCTCCCCCGTGGCACCGTGACTCAGATCCCTCAGATAGTCGGAGGAAGAGGTCTAAGGTTGTACATGGCTCGTGGCTCTTGCCACTGGTCATCCTTCAGATGGACCTGGATTGTTCCTCAACATCCAGGGCATATACAGCTGCTGCATAAGTGGGTCTCCTAGGCGATTGATTTGACTGAGTCCATCACGATTTTTCTGAAATTCAAATTCGGAGCCGTTATCCTTACCCTCTACCACAACCTGACCACGATATGTCTCTAGTCGGAAACATCCCTGAACTGAGGCAGCTCATCTTTTCCATGGCAGAAAAGGGGGACCTCGCCGCGTGTGCACAGGTTTGTACTACATGGACCAAGGACGCTTTGGATATCGTTTGGAGAGAATTACCGTCTCCGCTTCCAATCATCAGATTGGTGGATGAAGGCAGTCTCTCACCAACCATGACTTGGCAGCAGGGGGTCCCACGGGCGCGTACCCGCAATTCCCGGTTCTGCCTGACTCGCTGATTAGACTTTACTTGCCAACAGGCAACGATATCGCCGCCAGTTGACTGGACACGTTTCCGCAGCTTCACGATTCGGATTCGGAAGATCCACTTCCCGAACTCGGCGTTGGTATATGCGCTTCAGAAGCTCACCCTTGTGAAGGCGCTGTGTCCCGACCTACCGCTTCTACCCAACCTTGAAGAGACGGAAGTCCACGCCTCCTCCGATATTACATGGGTTCCTTTGGTGGCGATGTTCTTGCACAGTGGTGTGCGGCGACTGGTGATCCACCCCAGCGATGGACCCAGCTTTTTCACGTATCCCAACTTCTTCCGCGAGGTCCTTCTTCGCGCGCCGTCGCTTGAAAGCCTGGAGATTAAAGAGTCCAGCCTGCTGACCTTCGGACGTGACTGGCGCCCGGAGGATCCAGTAATCCTTGCGCAGTACGCCTCCCAATTCCCCACCCTCATTCGGTTCGCAGCGCCTGCTGTCGTATTGGCTCGTTTGCAAAATACCCCGATCTCCCTTCCGAAGCTCAGGGTCCTCATCGAAACCAATGCGTTGCGGCCAAAGGTGTTTATCGACCATTTCAGAACTCACTGGCCTACTCCGATCGCTCGAATCAGGCATCTCGCCATCTCCGTTACCCTCACATGCGCCAGCCAACTCATCGCCGCCAATCCCATGTCCAGCCTTCGGATTTTGTATCTTGAGACGTTCATGTCTCAGCCGGAGCAGTCGCACATGCAAGAATTTTTCCGTACGCTGGGCAATCAGTGTCCTGGGCTGGAGGAGTTGACGCTGATGTGGTTAGGGCTTTCATGGATCACGACGTCTACGGATAACGGAGAGATGGACATTTCGGTGTTCGAACCGTTGGTGGATTGCACTTCGCTTGCAGTTCTGGATATTAGCGCGGCCTGTGCCCTAATATTCGACGAGGACGGTGCCGAGCGATTGGCCATAATTTTGTCCAATCTACGGATTTGTCGACTAACCTTCATTCCGTTTTATGGCCCCATCGCTGAAGCGCACACTCTTCCTAGCTTAGCGGCGTTACTGCCCTTTGCGTTCAACTGCCTTCGCTTGGAGGAGCTCAGCCTTGTGATTGACCCGACGGTCCCTGACACCCGCGATGATCTCCTTGGTTTCAGCCCTGTGTTCCGAAAACTATCGATTGGGCACTACGTTGGAGGGCAAGGGTGGGCTTCATCTGCGGTAGCCGGCTTCCTCGCTGCCGTCGTTCCCCTTTATTGCTCCGTCACCATTCCTACTCGTCCTCACTGGAGTCATCGATGGAAGAATCTGGACGAGATTACAGATGGTGAAGGGCGATTAAAACAAGCCTTCGAACTTCTTTCTGCCTAATAATTGTAGCGCCCATGGCGAGGACATTCTTTCCTTTAATGTATTTAGTATTTTTACATATAGAGCTGAAATTCTCAAACGAAATATTCAGTAGCGCCTTCCAACCTGACTGCTAATGCTTCCCTTCTAAGGCTTTCCATCTCTTTCGCGACGAATTCGTAAATTCCTCCGTGTCTGAATCGGAATCGGGTGTCACATCTTTCAAGGAGCGTTTGCGTTGCTGGGATTCTACAACCAGGGTGAAATCGATACAGTACATGGTTTAGAAGTTTACCATTCGTAGCTGGGAATTCAGATGAGTTATCTTGCGGGAAACATGTTGTGCATGCTTCATTCAACCTTGATCAATGTTATTGCGAGTGAGAAGAATATGTTCACCTTTGGCCACGTCTGCGGATGCATTCAAGTTAGACCAGGATAAATGACCTGTAAATCAGAACGAACCATCGCCAAAAATCATATGTTCAATTTGAGTAACAGACGGTAGGAGAGGTTGGATCTGCAATGAACGGCGGAATTTGGAGCTAAATTCCTCGTCCCAATCTGTCGTGGATTGCGTCGTTGTTGCAAGGATCGAAGGACCGACTAGGCGCTGCACGATTTGGCCACTCGTAGGACGCTCAGCCTGATTCTCTTTCCAACAGTCTTGGAGGAGGTCCCAAAGACCATCGAAACACCCATCCGGGCGTGCAGGTCTGGAACCTCCGAGAACCTTGAACATCACAGCGGCATCATTGAATATTTCGAAGAAGGGCGCCTTTCCCGTTAGTATCTGTTGAGTGTCAACGAAGGGGACCAGATATGATTCCACGAATACACCTCATAGCAAACACAAGCGAAAGCATATACATCTGACCCGAAGTGATTGTGGCTTTCTCCGCGGAGCAGCTCTGGTGCTTGGTAGCGTGTCGTACCTCCTCGTACAATTGCGGTCGAGTGGGTGAATCGCAAGGTAATCACATCAGCGATGGAAGAGAGACCGAAATCTGCAATACACGCCCTGCGCGAAGGGGTTACCAGGATGTTGATCTGTGCGGAGTTTTGTAGGTGAAAAATACTAGATATGGATGAACACACGGCCTTTAAATCCCCATGGACGACACGATTTCTGTGGAGATACTCAACCCCAAGCGCTACATCCAAAATCTACGGTGAGCATGTCAGCCAGAACCGTTTAATCATCATTTATGCTCACCAATGAAAGCCGGTTGGTGCCAGCGGGTTCCTTTCGCAGGTATTCCAAAATATTCCCATTTTGCATCCACGGTGAGACAAGACAAAGTCTCTTGTCCAAATAATATAAACCGAAGAAGGGAAGTAAGTTTGGGTGGCACAGCTGGCGCCAAATCACAGCTTCTCTGCCGAATTCCTGCCCCACATTTCAAAAACGATGTTGCATGCGAAAGAAGGGAAACAGACCTTCAGCGTGGCTTGAACATCAGTCTCTTGGAATACCCTCATGATTTTGACTGATACACTTTGTCCGCGAACCAACCCTTTCCAAATATCTCCAAAACTTCCGGCAGCCACTTGGTGCCCAACTTTCTGCAACCCCGAAAGGGCAAAGCAAGTAGGATAGAGTCCAGATGCGCGCGAGAGCCGCAGCAGAGCCTTGAAGAGCAAGGGTCTAATTGCTAGGAAAGAATCATGATCCAACAGCTGATTGGTTCAGCTGAGATCTACTCTTTCACGAAGGAGATGTAACGACATACATTTTGTAAGAGATCCAGGAATGCCTGCGCGTCGGTCTCCCGAGACGCCAAAAATTCTTTATAGGATTCTGGAGCGCGAAGAAGAAGTACTAAGCGAACAACGACGACCAAGATATCGCGGTTCAATCGCCTACACACATCCTTTATGATGTGGCTTCCCATGGGTTCCTCCTGTGTGAAGACGGGTGAGCACCCAGAACGAGCTCGAAAAGGATGGAAATCGCCTTATATGATTGCTTGAGCAAGTCGATCAACACTTCCACAACTGAGTGGTAATTTGCAAGACATTCGAAGGTAGTCTGGCTTGCGCAGCGGTTTACCAATTGTCGCAATGCATGCAATTGCCTGGATGGTTCATTTTATTGCAGGGTTTACAACTTGAGGACGAGCGAACATACTGATCACTGGGCAGTGCAGACAGCATGAAGATGATCAAGTTCTGGATTTTGGCCGCTATTCAGGTTTAACCTTCTGCGGTTGGAATTTTGAACTAACCTGAGAAACCTTGCATTGAACGACCGCTGGCATAAAGTCGATCCGTCTCATTTCCTGAGACTCGGAATGGAGTGTTACACGGCGAACGTTATCACCGTGTTCTTTCAACCAGAGGTCCAGGTTCGGAGTACTCCAGAATTCAACAGAGCTACATTCGTTGATTAGAGCTAGGTGCTGCTTTTGTTTTTGGTTTCCTTCCCCCGAGAGGAGGATGTCCGGTTTGATCCTGAGTGGCGCGAGGATACTTTGGGGGGCGACAAAGATGTCTGGCGAAAACATGCGGAAAAGGGCAGATAACCGATGTTTCAGGTCAGAATCTTCTGATACAAGATCCCGCGATCGCAACCTGAGCCATGTCATGTTCCGAATCAAGGACCAGTCTTTAGGAGTAATTTCGACCAGGTACCGATGCCAAGCATCGTATATCGTCCATCCAGCTGGGGTAGACGCCTCGCAACGGGATACCAACAGTCGGAAGAGATGGGAAGCATCGTCACGATCCCAGACAACGATATGCCTGGTGGTTTGCCTCCGAAGTAGGTCTAAAAATACCGGCAAAGGATTTGTTTGAACCGTCGTCATTGTACGGAAAGCCACCCAAAGGATGAGGGGCCAAGGGGATACCACCAGCTCGTAAAGGAACGGAAGTGCCAAAGAATTTCGCCCGACGCTGTCTAGGTGGGCATCGAATTGCCTACAGTAATCAGCAACTACGGATAATTTCAACAATTGTGCTCACCTTTCCAGGCACTTGCAATGATAACGACATGGGATCGAGCGTAGATCATCGAGCGAGTAAACTTCTAACATGGTTCCCATCCACATGGGCAGGAGATGCGAAACACCACAAAGCAAGCAAATCTTTTGGGCGCTCTCGGGTTTCAGCTGAAGCACCGTGATCTCTGCCCATTTAGTGATTAATATCTCGAGGCCGTCTCCCTTGCGTGTCGCTGCCGCCGTGATGAGCCATGCTATGACGCGAATTCTCGTTCTGGGGTCTAGGTGAGCCAGAGGAGGAGACCTTTGTGTCCGATCTTTGCGTCCCCCAAGGGCACGACAAGCATCGACCCAGTCGGTCTCGCTAAATCGTGATACACTCTCCGTTTGAAAAATGGGGCGAAGCGATTTGATATAGGCTTCATCCGAGTTCCCGTCGTCCCACAACCACAAGTCTCCACCCGCACCCGTCCCCTCCACCATCATTAGCCACCATAATTTCTGCCGGTAGGGTGGGACGAGGGAACTCTGCTCGATCGCGTATCGGGTGAACCACAACCGGTACTTGAAATCCGCGTAGCGTGCCAGTGAGGCTACGTCAGGAATCTTGAGCCAGTCTTCATCGTCATCGTCGGGATATAATCCCCAGCCCTCTTCCTGAGAGTGGGTCACCGACCGGAGAGAGGGTAGAATATGCAATCCCCAGCGTTCTTCCGAGTCGGAGACGAGAGAGTACGCAACAGTGCCTTGACTATCTTCCATGGGTGATCCGGAGACCCTGACATGACTCCCACTGGCGCTCATGCTCGGACTGGGGCTGTACGCATTCGGTGCGCACTGGTTACGCCCCCCGGCCGCGTTGCGTCCGCCCGCCGTGCGCCGCCGCTGGCCAGGTGGTAAGAAGTCTCCGTGGCTGTCGTTCCCGTTGTCGACGTACCCGCTGTCCCCGTCGGCGTCCGCCTCCGCATGAGCATTAGGATCGTCCACAGGCGAGGGCGGGGATTGCGCGTGCGAAGAGGATTGCATAGAGTGAACGGAGAGCAGGGGAGATGAAGGCGGCGTGTTGTATGGCGTGCCCCCGGGCCTGAGCTGAGGACAGTCGGCGTTGACAGGCCCAAGCCGCCCCCTTTAAGAAGGCAGTCCACAATTAGCCACAACTTCTATAACCTCCGCCTGACAGAGAGGCTGATGGATGGCCGTAAGATGGCAGTTCGTGGCATTGCTTCTGGTGTCGTAGTCTCTCATCAGCTGCAGAAACATACGACAACTTTAGTAGCATACAAGGACCCGCCGGGACGCAAAGCGCCCCGGCAACTTGAACTCCTTTGAGTGGTTTGAACCGCATGACATCGACGTGGCCAGTACGTGGCCCACGTCGTTCATCGTTGAGTGTCAAAGTCGCGGCGATTGCCAGCGGAGTTTAAAGGCTTCGGATGGACAGACATTATTTTATAAAGAGGAGAACTTGGGTTGAACACAAAATGAACTTGCTAACGTCATGTTGTATGCACGTGTTGTGATTGGACGGGAACAAGTCTGCTCCGCCTCGCTTTGCCCCGCTTGCGGGGATGAATTCCCCACATGTCCCAGAAAAAAACAAGAAGGTCTCCAGAGGTATGCTTTCGCTGCTCCCGTGGATCCTCCTTATGTGTCACAGCGTGCAACACCTGTAGGCTGAAGCGCAAAAAGGTGGGCGAGAATACCCTTCGAAAAGCAGGAAAGTGAATCTGGATCGCAGTGCGATGGTCTGGAGCCGTGTATATTTTGCACCGAGACCAAGGTCGAGTGCTCCTACTCACGCGAGCCTCGGCGCCGGGGTCCACCATCGGGGTACCTGAGGTACACAGAAACACGCGTCGCCCTCTTTGAAACTCTGCTCGGCCTTTTCATCCAAACTTCAGGGCAACAATCTATCCAAACGCTATCTGATGCGGTCCGGACACTGATGGCACAGTCGAAGACCCACACACAGGATGTTTGGGACGCGTACAAGCGAGTCTGGACCGATTCGGATGCCTCGCGCGGGGTGCACGAACTGGCATCGGTTTTTGCGCCTTTCTCGCCGGCGGAAAACCAGACGCCTGCACCAAAATCGCTGCTCCCTCCTGCCGGTAGACCGCAGCAGCCAGTCCCTTCGCCATCGCTCTCCCCACCGCCACCTGTTTTTCCATACACCAACGAGTCGTTCGAGCGCACCACCACTCACGAGCCCCCAATTACTTCGAATGATCTCCTTCCGATGCGCGAGCTGAGACGGACGGCAGAAAATGAGCAATTACCGGCGCGTTCACACGCACCCGACATCGTGGCGCAAATGGACGTACACGCTGACCTCCCCATGCCCATATTCCTGCCGTCTCCACCTGCGGACTTCGCGCCCTCCTCCTCCGAATACCAAGGTGCCTATTGGCGCACCGCAGCACTCGCGTCTCCATCCCCGACCTTCGCGTCTCTGCCCCTCCCCCTGTCGCCGACAATAGCCAGTTTTGGGTACCTAACCGCCAGCCGTGCGCCAACACCGACCCCAGCCGACCTCCCCCCACCGCACGTACGTGCCGCTCTCCTCGCGACGTACCGTACCGCCGTGCATCTGTCTCTCCCCATCCTCTCTCCGGCACAGATTGCTACCTTGGATGCTGGTCCTTCAGCCACTTGTTCGTCTACTTCCAATGCGCAGACGACCTCGCCGATGCTCCTCCTTGCGTTGTGCGCTTACACTGCTCGCCTTGCGCCACCCGCGGCCTCCCCAACCCGTGTCGCTGCCGACCTTTGGTACGAGTTTCTCTGAGAGGCGTGTAAACCATGTTCTGACTGTTTCTGTCCTTCCTCTCCTACTTCGTTCCGCGCTTTCTTCACATCCACCTCTTTCTACCCTTCACCCGCGCTCCTGTCCTGTCTTCATCGCCATAATCTTGATCGTCTCCCTTCTACATTTTTCCTCGTGCATTAGGTACGAATCTGCGTCAGCCCTCCTCGCTTCAGCCCTCCGACGCCCCGTCGTTCATATCGACGTCGTCCAGACTCTCCTGCTCCTTGGGCTGCGGGACCACGGTCGGGGGCGGGATGCAATGGCGTGGCGGGGCGTCGGCGCCGCGGTACGGCTTGCGGTGGAACTCGGGCTGGATGCAGCCGATGACGCAGCGAGTGTCCGGACTGCTAGCCACGCACACGGCGGGGAAGAAACAGGAGACGACGAGGGCAGAGCGCGGGACCGTGCATGGCAGCGCGGCCTATGGGGTGTCGCGAGCATGATAGATCTGTTCCTGAGCATCCAGCTCGGACGCGCGCCAGCGAGCGCGGAGGCACTGCGCCCGCTCGGGCTTCCTTCCTTGTCTGCCCCCTCTTCCCTTCCGCCAACGTCAATTGCGCACGCAAGCTCTAATAATTCCCTCCCGTCTCCCTCACCCTCCGCTGCCTCTACGTCCACTGCACCGATCCAGCCCGGCGCAAGTCCTGAGAATGCGGGTATGGATGGTGGGGAAAGCGAAGAAGACGCTGAAGCCGCGCTCTTCGCGCACGTGCGCTCACTGGTGCGCATCGTTGCGCGCGTGCATTTTTGGGTCGGGCTCGGTTACGCCACCAGTCCAGGGGCTTCGACGTCTAATTCTACGTCCTCCGAGCGCGGGCTCGTCGAAGACTTGACGTACACCTTTCTTTTGTCCGAGCTTGTGGCGTGGCATCGCGCTCTCCCACAGCGGTTCCGTGTCGCCCTTGGCGGGGAGCGTGTACCACGCGCGGTCCTGGAAGCACATATGCTGTACCAAGTCGGCATGGGCATGCTCGGGCGCGGGCGGACCGCATCTGTGCCTGGACTCAACGGCTCCGCGTCTGCCTTTAGCGGCGGGGCGGGCCGGGGGTTCGGCGGTGGGTACCACCAAGACGCGGGTGCGGACGACGCGGCATCGACGTTCAACGTCCTGCTGGACAAGTACCGCCCGTCGCTCGCGCTTGCGGGGCCGCACGTCGTGTGGCTCGTGTTCGCGGCGGCGCGCGCGGCGCTCCAGACTCCTGGCGCGGGCCCCGGGGCGGATGGGCGTGCGGCGGGGAAAGGCGCTGGACATGGATCGTACGGGACGGCGCGCGCGCTCCAAACGCAGCTGCACCTACTGAACTGCCGCGAGGCGCTCACGGGCATGGGCGGTACCTGGGAGCTCGCGCGCCGCTGCGCGCACACGCTTGAGCACCTCATGGACGGCGATGCCGCGGGGAGTAAGCGCAAACGCGAACCTGGGGCGGACGGGCGGGCGGGTGACCACAAGCGGCGGGACATGGAAGAGGGCAGAGACCACGAGCGTGAGCGTGAGCAGCACGCAACCTGGGGCGCCCTCGCTGTGGAGCCGTTCGACTTTGACGCGACTGCCGTGTGGACTGCAGAGTTCGACGGACTCGGGATGGGATCTGGTTTTGATTTTGGTGGTGGGACCGGGGGCGCAGGACTTTGGGACGCGACGTGGGACGAGGGGCTCTGGAGCCGTGGGACGTTTGGCTCGGCGAGCCAGTTTGGCGGTAGTGGTGCCGGGTTTGGGCTGGGGCTCTTTGATATGCAGCCAGGGGGATGACGAGTGCGTTTTTCCACTGGCCAACAGCAGGCACGGTGTTGAGGACGCAGATGCTAGTGTACTTAATATCCTTATTCCAATGTACTTGTACATGTGCTCGAATTTTCTTTCTCCCGGAAAATCGAGTGTAAAACGCCGCAAAAAATATAATGGAGGTCACATACGGATGAAAACGTCGATGTGGATAAAAGAGATTCCTTATCCGAAGCAGGCCTACGTAAATCCAACATAGCCGAAATCCGATCGACGTATGTAGTCTGGAGGATTTATAAAATGGGCTCATTTCAGTATAGCGAGTGCACGCACCTTTAGTCTCTCCGGAGCGGCGCCTCGCGATGTGTCTATCCGCCACGGCCCAGAAATCCACGCCACCGCCGCGCGCGCACGCCTCCCAGTCGTCGTCGTACTCCGAGTCATACTGAGCCCAGAGCAACAAAATGAATCGTGGATCCGCGGTGAGCGCGCCCCCGTCCGCGTCAAGCATCACCCGCACCGACGCGAAATGCGGACGACTCTCGAGGGAAACGACAAGCGCTTGCAGGGCTTTACAGTCTTGCAGCGCAGTGCACAGGATCTGCACCATCAATCCGCTGAGTCCGTGGACGCAGAGGTGGGTGAGCCGCGGCATGACCGCCAGCCCGGCCCAACCCGTGCAGGAGAACCCGCCGTCCCGGATCTCGAGATGCGTTGGGAGCAAGGAGGCGCAGGCCATGCGTACTATCTGGTCGGACTCCGAGTCGAAGGCGTAGGCTCGGAACAGAGATTGCCAGCATATAGTTAGGCGCTGTAGTGGCAGGTTATACAGGAGTGGGAGAATGATCATATCTTCGGGGGTTGGGCCCATCACGAGATCCTCCACGGTCTCGCATACCGTCAAGATTTGGAGGAGGTAGTCGGTGGGACAATAAGCGGGGAAGCGTAGATGGCGAAGGTTGGCGCGCAGACGCAGGACCGCAAGTCGAGATTGAAGTATTTTGTCGACCGATGCGAATGAAAGTCGGAAAGTTGTGCCTGGGTCCCTTCGTCGCTCTCGCGAGCCCTGAATTGCGAGAACGCGATACAAGAGGGGTTCTATCCTGGATATTTCAGTTAGCATTGTGTGGACGATTCAATCTGGAAACAGGGCCCAGTTAATCCGGTCTAGGGTGAAAAGAGCCCCAGATAGACGTCAATAGAACATAGGTACTATTTCCGGAGCCCACTGGACAAGTTGGGAAACGGGAGAATGCACCATGTCCTGACGCGCTGTGCGACGAGAATGAGTGTTGACATCCACCGGGGACGTAGGAACGCGGTCAGCTCGAATATCTCCCTCTCAAGCTCCGTCGGAAATATTGGATCCATCGATTGAGCTGAGGCGAAAAGAATGATAATCCGATAGAACACGTGGGAGTTTTCGGAAGAGGCCAAAATGTCGGATCAACCTTCACGTTCGGAGAAGAATAACAGACACAATCAGCCCAAAACTTCCAGTCTTCTCGTTGTCGATTCGACAACTTGAGTTCTCTGCGATTGAGTTTCGGAGGCAGGTCACCGCCGGCCAGCAGCATCGCTTTCTTTGACTATTTCTTCAATTCTTAGGCTCGCGTTCTGGAACCCCGCTCCGAACCAACTCCGAACGGCATCGGATGGGAAATTAAAGAACTCGCTCCCCGAGTCGGAGAATTCGCCCTAAATTCCTCCGACTTGACAATGATCACGAGCCTCGGATGCCGACACTGCTGGACGACGCCCCACATTTCTTGACTTGAGGTCCGGGTCTCTGGACGGCGACCTCCTAGATTGTATATCATTCAGGCGTTGGTAATTCCTAGGCAGTGCAATGATAGTGACTTACCGACAACTCATCCGCTTGTGTTCGTGTTGGCGTTATTCAATAGTGAAACTTCCGCGCTTGTCGGGTTCCTTTTTTACACGACAACATTGATGATTATTTTTCAATAGCTGGCCGCACCCATTGCACTGCAGGTCCGACTAAGCCGCAATGGAACTGCAGTGTCTGAGCCTCTGATTTCTGTAAAATTATTTTCATCCAATGCCGTCCGGGAGGGAAGGGCTCGTAGTTTTCCTACAACCCAGAAGCAGCGGATGCGGCCTGGGGGATCGGGCGGTAGCGGCGAGTTTACGGCGATCGTGGGCACTCGGGACCGACACTCTTGGACCGCGCCGTTCATTCCCTGCTCGGGTCATGTTTCACGGGCACAGCTATATCCAACGTCGGGTTTGGGGGGTGGGGTGCCTCGGGATGCCTAGACTAATGCATTGCATGACATCTACGGCTTCCTGAGGCCGCTCAATTGCGGTATAAAGTCTGAGCTCTTCTGCCCATGTTCTGCATCCAGAGTCCTCATTCCGTGGGTTTCTTAGCTCCAAGTCGTTCCTACACAACTCCACATCACAATGCTCTCCGCCGCCGCCGTTTTCACTGCTTGCGTAGTCGCGCTTTCGGGCCTTACTTCCGCCACGCCGCTCGCGCGCCAAACATTGTGCAACCCGAACTTTGAGGGTGCTGGGGTCAGCATTATTGCTGGCGACGTAGAATGGGGCTATTCTGCCGCCGTTGCTGGGACCCCGCTCGCCGACGACCTCTCCAGCTTCCCTCCGAATGCGACAGCCGAATGGTTTGTTCAACAAACTGGGGCCTTCCCGACGTCCTATATTATCAAGTGTGTAGTCTTGAAGAATGTTTCGGAGGGCACTAATTGACCGGAAATTAGGACGATCAGCAACACCGGCCTGGTGGCTGGGGTCGACAACGATGGAACTGCGTTGGCTCTTGAGGACATAGACTCCGCCGAAGCGTAGGCCATCTCGATCTTCTTTAAAGCATCATGACACTGAATGAGACCGCAGCGGCCAGATCTGGGATATCTCGTGCACCCAGTGCTCCTCAGGAGCTTCGAGCACTCCGGGTGGAGGTGAATTTGCCAGCGGGTGCTCCATTAGTTCTGCGCCCAGCGGCCTGTGCGCCTCGCTGGAAATGGGTGGTAGCGGCATTTTCGTCACGGATTGCGGGCGCTCGGTCTACCAGACATGGTCGTTCTGGACTGCGACCGCCTAAATTCTCGCGCACGACCTACAAGTAGTTCGGACTTTATTTGGACTTTATAATAAGTATTGTACTTGAAATTGTTGCTTTCGGTCCAGAAATCAAATGTTGCATTTGGAGCTAAAGTCTTGAGGGAATTAACATGTATCGTTCCTTCACAGTGCCTAGCCTTAGCGTTGGTGTTGGATTGAGAGTTGAGCGATATCTGATGCTCGTGAAAGTGTGCTGACTTTTGGAACGGACACAAAACGATTGAACTAGGGGGTATATTATTCTCTCCAAAATTCCTGTCGCGAGATTAAGCCTCAAAATAAAGGCCCACCTCACGAATGTCAATGAGCGCCGCAGGATTGCCCGCTGGGGAGCCGCTTCGCCTGAGTGACAGAAGGGGCCATAACCGACCGGCCAGATGCTCCAGGCTGTATCCTCCGCCACCAGGGTGATTTGGAAATTGTGTCGAGTGGCAGGGAAGAATTTCATTAACATTCCGCGTGGGTGTCAAGTCTCCGGTCGTCAACAGACCCCTTTCGGAGAGGGCGGCGCCTTCCTCAACGCTTGAATGCGGTCATTGCGGAGAGCGAAAAACAAGGGCCGAAGTAATTTGTTATATTCCAGCAGGCACATCTCCTTTACTCCGAGAGCGTGCCAGTGGAGCCGCAGAAAATGCAACGAAATTGAGAAAGTCAAGAGTCAAGTACACTGAGAGACGCAGGAACGGAGAGGCCGGAGCCTTCATGGCTAGCCCGCCCCATCGGTGTCGAAGCGTGCCGCGGGTGCGATTGCCCGAGACCATGGGCACATCGCATTCACATCGCGACCCGAAGTCGAATATTGGCTCTTGAAAGTACAGCGCGCACCAACTTCATCCTCTCCGCCTCGCTCCTCATCCATGTCTACTCTTTCGGAGTCTTTGAGCTTCCCACTTCCCGCTGCCCACGTGCGACTCTGCTCGGAATGGATGACAACCTATGCCTTGTTCTGGTACTTGTGAGGCCACATTAGGGGTATCCTTGATTTCATCGCCGTGTATGGATTGACATTCTTGTCGAACAAGATGCCGACTGTTACAGCCGACAGAGCTGCCGTCGTTGTTCACAGTCCCGTACTCCATGCCTTGATTGCATCTGCGCAGCGCACACAAGATGAGGCGCGCGCAGGCTGAAGCACTACCTTTGGACTTCGGCCAAGGTATCCACTGATAATCGGGGGTCATGGAGGCAAAAGAAAACTGGCGACGGTAGTAGTGGCAGCAGCTGTGGCAGTGCTCGCGATCTTCTCTCCAAATGATCTTCGTTTGTGAACTCTCTTATAGTCTCTCTCCGTCTCTGGACTTTGGAAGACGCGAGAATAAAAGCTAACCCAATGAACCCAGAACACTACAGAGAATTACTCCTCAGTCGCGAAGAATGACCAAGTACTTAGAAGTCCTAGCGCCGTACTTTCGTGCTCTTCTTAAAGCTTCAAGCTTCAAGTCTCTACTAGATGCGCTGAAAACCGAACGGAAATCGTTTATAGTGAGCATGTGGTATCGTAAAACAGGTACTGGTGCATCCTAACGTATCCTTTAAGTGTCCAACACATCAGCCTACGACGCACCCATCCACGTCTACACGTCCCAGGGACCATTCATTCGATACGACACGGGAAATCGGAGACGAGATCTCTTCGGGCGTCTCAGAATTAGAAAGAACCGGCGCCCCGCTCGTGCTCTCGTCGCTGCTTCGCGAGTCCTGGCTCGGCGTCGGCGTCGGCGACCCCACCGCCTGCTTGTATTCCCTCGCCTCCGCGATGCCGCCGCACACGTGCCCCCACAGCGTCCTCAGGCCCGCAAGCCCGCGCGCCCCGTGCTCCTCCACGCACTCCCGCCGCGGATCCTCCAGGCTCGTATTGAACACCTCCACGCTCCACCACGCGTCCTCCGCGTCCCCACACGTGTGGTGCTCCGTCGCGGGGTACCCCGCCTCGACGACCGCGAGGCTCATGTCCGTGACGGGCAGCCACGCGCCGCGCGCGTCCTCGCAGGGGAAGAGCCGTGCCGCACGCGACCACGTCATCCGTGCGGGCACCCGCGGCGCGGGCGTGATCGGCGCAGGCGATGCGGCGTCGGCGAGTTGGTAGAGGAAGATCTTGTGAGCGGGGATCGTCCGCGCGAGCAGGGCGAGGTTCTGCAGAAGCGCACCGTGCGTGGCGTTCCGCGGCTGCAGGTGCGCCGTGAGCGATACGTGTGGCCGGGGCACGGGGACCGCGGGCGTGTCCTCGGGCTGAATGGGAAGGGGCGTCTGCGAGCAGGAAGCGGGGCTGCGGAGGACGGTGGGCGAGACGGTCGGGTCGGCGTATTGGTTTCCCCTGCCATACCTATGAGCGGAGGATCTTTGGCACCAAGTGGGCGACTTACAAGGAGTTGAAGGAGTCGAGGATGACGCCGACGTTCTCGCGGCCGACGCGGCGCACGACGTCCCACACCTGCTCCCAGTTGTCGACCACCATCCCCCACGCGAGAGGCTCGTACCCTACGCGGACCCCATACCGCGCGGCGACCTTGCCCAGCTCCCGAAATGCCTCGACCTGCGCATCCAAATACGTCGCGAGCTGCGCCTGCGTCGGCGCCGGGAAGAATGGGGACGGCGCGGGCCCCGGGGGCGTCGTGCGCGTTCGTGTCTCCAGATCGGGGACAACTGAGGGAGAGGCGGGCCGCCGTGGGATCGAACGGCGCGAAGGGGTGGTCCTCGGGCTCGATGTAGTTCGAGCACACGAGCAACAGCGAAGTCTCAAAGTGCGGCATGAGCCGTATCCAGCGCTCCGCCGCCTTCAGCGCGGCGGGCAACCCGCCGCCGCCCAGACAATCTGGCGACGCGAAATTCTCGAACCCGCGCAGGGGCTGGAGCACCGGTATCGCGAGGTGCAGGGACGCGCATAGATTCGCTATGGCTTTCGCGCAGACCACCTCGAGCGCGAGAGGATCGTCCGTCGGCGTCGGCGGGCGGGGAAACAGCTCGTGGTGGAGCCCTCTGTCGCACACCTCGTCGACGAACGCCTCAAAGTCCGGCACGAAGATCTCGATCCCGTCGTACCCCAGCGCCGCCGCCGCCCGGATCTTGGTGGGCAGCCTGTGGTGCGCGCAGCTGCCGAGGGAGAGCGAGGATATGGCGAATTTGGGATTGTTGGGGGCCATGGGTATAGATGCAATGGCCACCTGAGGAGGGAGGAGGCATGATAAACAGGGCGCGGAATAACCACGATCCGCAAAGTCTGATATTTCAAGTTGAGGGTGGAGCAACTCCGGCCCGGTGTTGGACCGGATGTTCTCCGTCTGCTCTGGTCCGTCTCTTCAGCGAGTCCCATGAATCCATGGCGCCCGCCGCGATTTCGAATTTTTCAGTGGATGTTTACGCAATAACCAAAGTTACCAAACTGTAAGTTGGGTGGAGATCTGGGGCAACCGCGGTTGGCATTCCGCCGCCACTGGCAGGCGCAGCTGCAGAGAGGCTCAAGCTCAAGATCAAGCACCTTGATGGCACCGTCATTCCCGCCGGACCCAAACTGGTTCCCACCATCCCCCCTCCGAGGCGAAAGAAAGCGCGCGGCGATCGTCCTTCCCGCCTCCGCCCCTCGGCGTATATCCTCGTCCATCCTTCATCTTTGCCACGCTCCGCCGCCCCAGCTTGGGATATCCACAGCGCAGAATGACCGCTTGCATCCGTGCAATCCCTCTCCGTATTGTGTGCCTCGGGCCACCGTGACCTTCTACGCACCCCATACTCTGCTGAATCCAGCGACCTCGGAGACAGCACTCATTCTGCGGCCGGATAGCCCCCGAACACTATCGCAAGCCAATTTATGTACCGCAGACGCGCCTTCTCTCTATCGCACTGCAAGCAAATTATCTACTATGGTCGAACGTGCAGCATAATTTCGTCAGTGGTACATGGGGTCGCAGAAGGGTCTTCTATCAGCGCCTACCCACAGTGACACCTCGCCAGGGCGGTGCGAGATCACAAGCCCGGCGCACGGCTGCGTGTCTTTCTCTGTCGTGGGCGGCGGCCCGCGTATACAGACGCTGGGAGGGAAAGGCTCCGTAACTGGAAACTCTTTGACTTCGCGGAAAGTCATGATTTCGTGTGCCGCCAGTTTTCTGAGGTACAGTTTTATGACTTCGATGGCTACATGATTCAGTGGTTTAGCAGAGGAGCAGTCATAAACAATAAACCACGTACGCAGCAAATATTCCGGATCGTCTTGACGCTCCCCAGTTTTCAGCGTAACGCGTTCAATTCGCGCCATGTCACCGATTGCTTCGCTGGAGGCAGATGTCGTGCGAACATGGCCTCCAAGCAGCGCTTGCTCTAGCACCCAACCTGATTTGCCTCCGGGGTTCCCTACCGGAGGGGTTCGTTCAAGGTGTTCCGGGAAGAGGGAGCGGTGGAGCATATGCATCGTTTCGTGTAAGAGGGTTATGGAAAGCATCATGCACACGCTCTGGACGTCCTCGTCCTATTATACACAAATCAGCCGAGTCAAGTCGCATACACACCGACAAAAGTGAATGTTCAGCTCGGCTGAACATGTTGCCGAAAACGATGATTTAGGCCTCAAAAAAAACTGGCCTGAAAATGCACTTGAAAAGAACAGATTCAGGGAAGCTTTATGAGGTGCCGAAATAAAGGAATTCAGCAGGGCATTCGGCTGGGCTTAATGTGGTCATTTCGGCAGCCAATTTTGAGTGTTTGAAAGTGAGACTGAAAACCATTCAATGGGCCACACATTCAGACTGCCTGAAAACAACAATTTCGGTGTCGCCGAAACTGTACTGAAAGCAATGCTTTCGGCTACACTTTCAGCTGTGCTGAAAGAATCACATTTGGCGTGGCCAAGATTGGAGCTGAAAGAAGTTGTTTCGGGTCCAGCCGAAATAGCAGCCGAAAGGTGTTATTCCGGCTGGACCCGAAAGTGCAGCTGAAAGTAACACTTTTGGAGCAGCCGAAAATAAGCGGCCGCTGGCGGCAGTTGGCAGCAGCTAACTGTGGCAGTGCAGCGACCGCTGAGCAGCAATGCAATGCCTGGACACGTTAGTGTTCCGGGTTCTTATCAATAGTGCCTCCTTCCTTTTATAGTAATTTTTGGACAGCCACCGTACCACTAACAAAGTGCTTTGTTTGTGGTCCGTGACGCGTGCATGACCAGGGTCCGGAGCCGTGATCCGCGTGACACATGGCTCGCCGTCCCCAGCCAGGTGCCCCGCGCGTCCGACCGCACCACGCTCTGGAGGAACTGTCGCTTCGTGTGCACCAGATGCGCAGGTACATCAAGGTTCCCCAGGATGCTCATCCTTATGGTCCATGCACAGATGGCTGCCCCCGGCCCAGATGCAAGAGGACATTCAGTCTCAGAAGTTCAGAGGCTTTTCATAAAAGGCAGTAGACACCAAGGTAGATGTGTCTCATCTTTTCTGCTTTTTGCTCCCATCTCCTGGACTGGTACTCACCTAGTTTGTCCTTTGTTCTTTTTTTTCATCCTCGATCTGACTTTTTTTGCAGAGCCATGGCCACTGAAAGTTTTGAGTTGCAGGCCAAAGTCAACCAGCTGCTGGACCTGTGCATCATTGATATCTACCATTCTACTCTTGGCACCTGCCTTTTTATTTCAGACACCTTCTAATCCAGCGAAGAGATTTTCCTCTACAAAATCACCCCTTGCACGGGACACTCCATGCCATATTGCTCACTGTCGAATTCGCCCCTGGATAATGCAGCTCTTGCTCTGGGTCTTTTTAAAAAAAATTCAGCTTCGAGATCTGCATTGTGTGTGTTGCCACGTGCACCGAGAAGATGGTTTCCCTGTGGTGTCCATTTGGTGTTTGTCCTTCTGCTCCCTCCAACTCCGGCAAGTCTTCACGCACCCCTGCGGTGGCCCTGCCCTCCATACGCTGCAACCTGCTTGTCCCACAGATCATGGACATGCCGTGCAGAGCTATCTCATTCTCGGCTGAGGTGCCACTACCTATTGCACCCGCAGCCGCCCCAATGGTTCTCACTGGAGATTAGCAAATTCATGTTCAATCCGGCGCCCCAAGTACCAAATTACCGAAAATGAGAGCTGAAATTGAAGCCCTTTTTCATAGTTTCAGTACGACCCATATTGTTCTATAAACTAGTCAAATGAAATTATGATCTGGGTACACCAAAATCAGGTTGAAATCCTATGGGACAGATTACAAAACAGACCAGCTCAAACCAATAACCTAAACCCCCCAGTCGTTGCTCTGTCCCTGCCCTGACGTCCAATGAGTTGTCGCTGCTATAGCAGCCTTTTTCCTCTCTCACCTGTTCCACTTACATTACTAATCAGTGCCCACCCACGGGCCTATACCCCTTATCCTACATCCAGTGCTCAGGCATGTCCATCTGAGTAGGGCCTAGAGTGGGCCTGAAAGGTATTTTTGTCGTGGACAATTACACAAGATGACATTTAAGACAGAATATCAATCCCCCAAGTGTAGAAGAATGGTGTAGGCACTAGAGGCCAAAATAAATCTGATTCAAAAAAAAAAAGTGGGTTGGTGCTGACCAAACCTCAAGTTTGGACCTGAATCTAAGCCCAGAAGGATTGCGAACCGAAAGGATTGAGTTAAGTCCCACTGAAATCTGGCAGGGGATCCAAATTTTGGCAGGACTGAAATCAATTATTTCTGCTTACATTTCAGGCAGGGTGGAACATTAAGCTGAACCTTGCATTTCCAGAGGAATGAAATGGCTAATAATACAAGTACTTTCGGTGAACTATTTTGGCTCATACTTTTCATAATCTGATTCACAGTGTCCGAAACCAATTCTAGTGCAGCTGAAATCACGTCTAATTTAATGACTATGGAGTGCAAAATCAGTACAGCTGAAACTACTAGAAAGAGGTTCAATTTCAGGCTGATATTTTATGCAACGTGGGATTTTGGTCCTCAGATTGCACTGAAGACAGCTAATTCCTGGTACCGTTTTGGTTACCAGGTCTCAAACACGAAAAGTCCTTTTTGTCTGATCATACCGGAGCCCCCAGGCTGCCATAAAATCCGATATTAAATAAATTAAAGTTGGTTTTCCCATCTCCTGATTGGCTGCCAGGTTTCTTTTAATTCATTAAATATTTTAATTTTCTGAGTTGTTTACTCTTACAGCTCAGGTTGACTCTACTGAATGGTTTTCTAGCATCTAGCCAGCGAGGGAGGCAAGTTGGCTGAGGAACGAGGCTGGACGAGACTTGCAGGCCACATCAGGAAAACAAAATTGATCTGGCTGATCTGGCATCAGACCAGCCTGCCACGCCATACCACCAGAATTTGATCTGGCAGCATAATGACAGGTCTGATGCCAGAATATATTCTGGCGCCAGAAAGTACTCCTGGCTTCAAGATTTACCACACATTTCTCAGGTACCAGACAGGCTATTCATGGGAAATATTTGGATGCATTCAAAATTGATGTAAATAATACATGGTATATTATGCGGCCAGCGCTGTGGCCCATCGAAGAAGCTGATAGTATGCCCGTTGGGGCAGTCATATTCGGAGCGATGCAACGGTCCTTGGCACAATTAGAATATAATCCCAACTCATAGCATCTGCACGTACCATGTTGGGCTCAACACCATCTTTCCCTGTGTAAGTGCTGAAACTTGACAAGGGTGGTTTGGGCGGAGGGAGCTCATCCTGAGAGCAGGAACAGGGAACCAGACAGCCAATGTAGCATAGGATTTGAAGAAGTTTGAAGTCTTGCCGACCAGAGAAATGGCTTGACAATGCTTAGCGTCACAAGGACTTGAGGGACGACTTGAAGAGGGCGGCCGGGAAAGGGTTTCTGATTTGAAGACAGTGTGAGGTTTTGCAGCTTTCAGGCCAGAGAAATAGCTTGAGGATGTTGAGGATCCAACGGAGAGACTTGAAGGGGCCGTGGGGAGGAGGGGAGGGGCGCGAGATGAGGGGAGAGAGCAGCCAACCATTTGATGGGATCATCGAAGCACACCATCCGTTTCCGCATCAAGATCCGGAGTTCATTCCGCTCATCCGACGGAAGAAACTCTGTGCCTGGGGTAAGATTTTTCTCCGTGATTCCCTCATGGGCCCGTTGCATTGTCAGCAAAGTCCGACATTGACGATCATGCCCAGTGGTACCGGTATTGGGGTGGCTCTAAGTCCGCTTCCCCTTCGAGATTTGCAGAAGTGTTGTCCACGGCACGCAGATTGTTCCTATAATCATTCCCTCAATGTATTCGCTGCGTTCACAGTGTTCCATGTAAATAAGTATATATGGTTTTCATCCTGAAAAAGTTCTGATGGAAATGTTGAACCTGGTGTACTGAATACCAAACTGACAATCTGAGTGACATCAAAATTTATGGCGGGATCTGGGGTGTCTGGCTGCCATACCGATCAGATACGCCAGATGACGCCAGACACTGCCAGACATGCCAGATCAATTTTGTTTTGCTGATGCATTCCTAGGCTCGTTTCAGCCTCTCTAGTCTACCAGGCGTGAAATCTGAAGATAGTCGTTCAGATCATGTATACTAGAGAGGCTGGAGTTAACGAGTACAGGCGAACACGAGTCGCCTCGGAGTTTGAAATTGAAATGCCTTGGCAACCGCTAAACAATCACTCCATCAATTATCGCCCAAAAACCTCGAAAAGAAATACTTCATTACCTGTCGTAAAATCCACAAAAAATTTTAAGCACCTCTCATTGATCGAAATTCGTATCTGCAAAAAGAGCTGCCTCATTGGGTGCTTTGAAAGATGGGTAGGACATGTCATCATAATTTTCAAACTCCGAGGCGACTCGTACTAAGCTGTACTCGTAGATCCTAGCCTAATGCATTCCTTCTCAGGCCTAGGTCTATATGAATTTTATGGCTAAGATCCAGGACAAGGTACCAGGAAGTGCCCGGAGGGCCTTGGATTGTCAGTGTGACTCGAATATGGACCGTGTCCAGGCGCCGCCCGTAGGGCAATTATCAACGAATACTGTACTATTTCGACCATAAGTTCAGGTGACGGGTGACACAGGGTCGTGAACTGAACCTATTTGGTACATGTGACAGTGACAGAGAGGTTTTGAGGCTTAAAAAGGCGGAAAAACGTGAAAATTTTCGATCCGGCTGTTGCCGAGTTGCCATTTATGGGAATTTTCCCATGATTGACGAGGAATGAACTACGAATTCAGTGAACTTGCTCGGTGACGGGTGACAGGGCGTGAACCTACGGTCAAAATAGTACAGTATACTAATAATTAGATTATAAAGATCATAGTTGTATGGCAGTTATCCCACCGATAAAAAGCAGGGGTAGTTCAGCATGGTTGAGATTGAGTTATAGCTGTGGTCGTGCGGCCTGGTGCCGCAATGTGGTCGAATAAATGTTTTTCACATGGCCGCTGCACTGCCACAGTTAGCTGCCGCCAACTGCCGCCAGCGGCCGCTTATTTTCGGCTGCTCCGAAAGTGTTACTTTCAGCTGCACTTTCGGGTCCAGCCGGAATAACACCTTTCAGCTGCTATTTCGGCTGGACCCGAAACAACTTCTTTCAGCTCCAATCTTGGCCACGCCAAATGTGATTCTTTCGGCATAGCTGAAAGTGTAGCCGAAAGCATTGCTTTCAGCTACAGTTTCGGCGACACCGAAATTGTTGTTTTCAGGCAGTCTGAATGTGGGATTATTCTACCGAGGAACCCAGCTTTCAATAAAAACCCCCCTTTTCGGAGAAATCTTTGAAAAGTCTATTCAAAAGCCCCTCTGGCATCACCAGGCGGAGTTTGAACAAGGCCGGATCAACAACAAAATTGCAGTTCCATGTGTTCATACTTACGCTTGTATCCCATCTTGTGACCATACTCTTTGTTTGTTCTCTTTGTTTCACTGTGCATGTCAGCCCACTCTTTGAGGTGTTTTCTTCCCAATTTTCAGGTTTTGTGTAACTGATTTTCTGCTCTGGAAATTAGTACAAGGATATTCTCAATGCACTCGGGGAACTTCTATATTACCCGTTCATTGTCTGGCACACCTTCAACTCTCATCTTGCTGACTCATTTCCTGAAGGATATGAAATGACTTACCTCTTCCACTGTCTTTCTTCATCACTGGGCCACTGAACTTGGGCATCTTATCATGGACCCACCTACTAAATAGAAAGGTCAACATTGTACCAGTTGTACTTGAGATGGCTGACAATGGGAGAGAGGGCAGGGGCGGGAAGCAGCAGCCCCACTCACAGTCACACTGACTCTGAATCAACTAGCATGCAGACCAGTTCGAGTCTGCTTCTGTCCCTCCTGTCAAAAAATTCCGACTTCCCAATGAACACCATCTGTAGGCAGGAGGGACAAACATGAAAATGCCCTCTGTAGTTATCGTTTAATACATAAACAATATCATAGTGTAACAATGTTCAATTTATTCGAGTTCTGACTCCCAAAAAATCTGGTCTAGATCATCCAGGGGATGCACAATTCCATAAGATCTGCTGCACAAAGACTTGTCTGTGAGGACTTGTTCGTGTGAATTAACAGGTCCCTAAGTAGAAGATGATGCCGGGCTGCCATCTCTGCAGCGCCGGCACCTACCCGGCATCCAGCCGCGGAGAACCCTCGATATCCGGGTTTCCAAATAACACCAATTTTTTTCATGGGGTTTCCATTGAAAACCGGGTTTCTCAGTAGAATAATCCTTGAATGTGTGGCCCATTGAATGGTTTTCAGTCTCACTTTCAAACACTCAAAATTGGCTGCCGAAATGACCACATTAAGCCGGGGATCCACCAACTACGCCAGACCCAGACTCAGACTCAGCGATGAGTTGCGCCAGAGTCGGTTAGCGCGGATCAGACTCGGATCTGCGCTGATAGTTGATTTATTGATCCCCAGATTGCTTGTGTGCGCCTGGCCTACCGGGGGGAGAGGCTTAATTTCATAGAGAAAGCGCCAATGAGTCTTTAGCGTGCCGACCTGAGATGCCCCGGCTTGGGGGACCCCCCGAGCGCAGCGAGGGAGGGGAGGGGCATCGAATGGTCGGTACTCTTGGCGCACACTCCGAAATGCCGAGTTCATTATTATTTTGTGAATTTTACTCTTGCAGCGCATTTCCTAGTAATTGTAGTGTAGTACTTGAATACTATTCCTGACAGTACACCATCATGCCAACAGTTGCCGTGAATTGATTGCCGAGCATGATGATCCAGTGTTGGCCCTAAGGTTTAAGGCCTTAATCCGGTTAAGGGTTATTAAGGCCTTATCCTAACCCTTGAACAGTAGCCCGGGAGGATCATTAAGGCTTAACCTTGCGGATCAGATCGGGACGGAGCACCGGAGATCGCCGGGCTTCATGAAAGTTTGCTTCATGACCATCCTCGTCCGCTGTTGAGCTCTGGGAATGGATTAATCTGTAACGGCAAAGAAAGAAAACTCACTGGCTTAGGTACTGCAAGGGCTTTGTTCAAGAGAAGAAATTCTCCAAAACAACAGCACCTTCGAAGATCTTCGACAAAGATGACTGGGAAAAGTGGAAGGGTAGTACCTATTTCTGTACTGGTGCATTTCTTAATTATGTATGAAGATGCAATTAATTCGGAAGTAGCTTGCGACCAGGGCCTCTGTAGCGTCAAAATCTTGCGTGGGAAATTATTTCCTAAAATGGGAATTAAGGCTTAATGGTGCCCTTAATATTAACCCTTAATGCGGGATAACCCTTAATGACCTGGAGGGGTCCAGATTAACCCTTAATGGCCAACACTGCGAGCATCACTAGCGCCAGACTGGATCAACTCTGGCGCAACTCATTCACTTTAGCCGACGAGTCTGAGTCCGGGTCTGGCGTTGTTAACACATCCCCCATTAAGCCCAGCCGAATGCCCTGCTGAATTCCTTTATTTCGGCACCTCATAAAGCTTCCCTGAATCTGTTCTTTTCAAGTGCATTTTCAGGCCAGTTTTTTTTGAGGCCTAAATCATCGTTTTCGGCAACATGTTCAGCCGAGCTGAACATTCACTTTTGCCGGTGTGATATGGTGGTATACGCACGGTAGCAGACTCGAGGGCATGTGCCATATCAGAGTTGATGCATATAGCCTCGCCAAAAATTCTGTTGTTGTTCTCGGACTGGGGAACACAACCCCAGATCCGATGGCCATCGCCCTTTAGGTCTCGGACGAGGCGGACTTCCGGTAGGGGCTGAAGCCACGCCTCAACCTTCGCCAAGCTATCGAAGGCGACGTAATACGTAGGATCCCGGCGATGATGTGCGAGCTGGATGTCGTTTAGGGTAATAGCGAAAAGAAGAATACACGTTCTCCGCCGCATCGCTTTGGCCGTGTCGAGTAAGATTCCGCGAGTTTTCGGGAATTTGAAGTTCTCGTCAACGATAGCGGGGCAGACGTTTTCGCATTCCGTCTCGCCAGTGAGGGAGATAGACATGGTGTTAGGGGAGTAGTTCGGGTGTTCCCAATTTGGTTTCGATCTTACAAGTTTCCTTAAGTAGGCACGTTTGGTAGTGTCGACAAGAGGGCCTTCGGTTCGTCTCAGGGCAATTTTTGCTTGGTCTTCCGCTTCCCCTCGCGTGCAGGTGGCTTTTGCGACCTCGCTCACCAGTGTATGTTTTGATACCGCAATCGGCGACAACAGCATTCAAGTTTATCGGTGACCGTGACGGCGTAAAGACGACTTATACTATTGCCACTTTGTAACTGGGCGGAGAAACAAGTTGATTGCAAACATGCTTCAAGCCCATGCCAGTGGTGGCTGTTCACTGTTCAACGTTCAACACTCGGGCCTATGTACGTCCCATGTCAATTTTTAGCAGGCTTTCATGACAGACGCTTCGTACCTCGCATTTTTTTGGAAAAAAAAAAGATGAGATAGTTAGGATGGATCGACAAAGAGGACGTCTGAATTTCTTGACGCACTCCCAATCCACGGCGGTGCACGCAGAGTGAACGGTTCTGACTGAAGGCGTGAACTCTGCGATGACCCTGATTGCCGACGGACACTGCCGGCGTAACAGCTTCTTGACCTGTGCCACCCAAGTGCCACCAGGTAATTCTACTCCCGTCGCTAGTCCGTCCTTTCTTTGCTTCCATCTCCTTCATTCACCCCCGATTCTCAGTGGATACCTCGGCCGAAGTGCAGATCTTGAAAGGTTGACTTGACTCCCTGGGCGGCGCCTGATCTTGTGCAATCTCACAACCGCGTTGCGCAGATGCAATCAAGGAGTACGGGGCTGTGAACAGCGACGGCCGTAGCTCCGTCGCATACGGCATCTTGTTCGACAAGACTGCCAATACCCGTGAGTGCGGGCGGCAATGGAGTGAGGAATATGCCCCTGAATGATTCCATACCTGACAGTGGAGGCATTGAACGGAACGTTGCGGGCAGCTAAACGGCAGAAGAAGGTGCGTCGCGACTCTTACTTATATTCTATCCGAGCTGACTAGTTGTATAGGTTGCGTTCGACGCCGAGATTTTGATGATGCCCAAGGATAAGGATGTTCAGGTCGTGTTGCTCGAATAAAGCTTAACTGGCGTGTATGTAAATCGATTGTTCTATTTGCTCTAATTATCTCCCGCAAATGCCTCGATGGCACTCGACGGTGTTGTGATTATTCCAACCTTATTGGGGTCCCTAGATCCGACTCGGAGCCTTGAGGTTGTAACCTCTTGCAACATAACACAGAAGCAGCCGATACAAGCTAGAGTATTCGGGTAAGTAAGAAAGCTACAAATTCATCCACCATCGGAATCTACTGTGACTTGAACTATCCTCGCTCATAACCCACGCATAATTGTCGGAAAAAATGGATGTGCCTTATAAGGCCCATAATCCGAGCCAATCTTGTAAGGCCTTATAAGATGATTATAAGGTGATCATAAGACCTTATAAGCTCATTATAAGGCCTTATAAGATTGTGTCGCATAATAAGGCCCATAAGGTAAGATGGTTTTTTCCGACATATTACTTCAAAATTAACCTACACATCCCGTTAGTTTTCCTTCCAGCTACAGTAAAAATCAACACGCCGATAAAAATACGCAACCATGTCTTCCCTCCTCCAGAACATTTTGCTCCAAGCTCGGCCCGCACCCGCAATCGTACGGGCGAGGACCTCGTGGGCGCCCGCGCCACTCGCATCGCCCCGAAAAAATACCAGCGCATCGTGGAGGTCGGACAAGTCGAGCTGGATGGGGATGTAGTGCACCCAATGCGCGATGCGGTCGATAAATCTGGTTCCAAACTTATTCGGCAAGTTTGAGGGGGAGAATGGGATCCAACCATTCCGGATAAATCGTCGCCTTGAACACCAGGGAGCTGGATGTTGCAAGGCGCTTGAACCGGCCGGACCAGCCGTTTCCGTCAACCTGCAGCTATATGTGAACGTGCAGCCTGATGAACGGCATTAAACCAATGCCGATGACATTTGTAGGCCCATGCCTCCTGCACGCTCTGGTGCCGCCGCCACGGGAACACCCTCTGCAAATGCTCGTACGTCCCCGGATCGCACATGATGGGGCCCCGGCGTCCATCATACCTGGGTTCAACCTTGCCTTCCGCATCTGGGTTGACTCGCCGACCGGTTCTGTTGGCGACTTAAACGGCGAGAGAATCGGGAGCGTTCCCTGCAGGTGGTTCGTGATGCGCAGGAGGTTCACGCGGTGGGAGCGCCGCCCCCGCGTTTGGGCGGTGTGCGGTGCTGCTCCCGCGCCACAGCAACCGTTCGTCGACCCGGTCGTCCCACTCCGGGTCGTCCGAACGCGGGAGGATCAGCCATACGGCGTGGGGATCCGGATGTTGTGGTGGATGCGTGACGAACAGTACGCGAACTCGGGCACCATTTCACGCTGCGGCGCGTGGCCCTTCTCGTCGGACAAGAACTGACCGCGTCGGAAGAAGTGGTCGGGATGGAGACATGCTGGATGCGATCTGGTTAGTATCATCCAAGGGTAAACAACGCGGAGCTGACGGTCCATGGCGAGGCTGTGATCGTGTATGAACGTCTTTCGGGTCGTCTTGGGTGGTGGCATTCCGTCAAGGTCGATGGACCTGTTTCGTGCAGGAGAGCCAGGAGCCGAGATCCACCCCTTTGGGTCTGTCCCGGGAAATTTCTTTCGACTGATATTTGCGGACGAAGCTGGTAGTACCTTGCGGCGAGCATGAATCAGACAATGATCATACATGTTTTCTCTGGAGCAACCTGACGGACAGCGTTTTCCACAGAATACATAATCCGAAAGCTATTGCCGTTTCCTAGAAACCAAACTCAGAGAACACCCACTCTATTCGGCGCGTCGTGCGGGGAGAAAACTGCCCTGAAAGGCGGCAGGAACTCCTCCACATCACCAAGCAGGTCGATTATGTCCTCGGAGCCCCTGATCAACTGCCCGTATTTTCCGGCCTCGAACGATGTATTCACCACGCTGATATAGCCGCTGGTGGGTGTACGAGTCGACCTTGGCCTCGAGCTCGGCTCGAAGGGCAAGCAGATCCGTCGGCTCTATTCCCCAGAACGGCTCCAGATCTGCCTGGATCTGATCATATTCGTCCGGAAGATGAACCGCGTGCTTTTGAACATAGTTCCACCTACAACTGGTAAGCTATCTTGAGAGTACTTAGGCGTACATGACCTAAGATACCAATCCTCGAAACCCCTCGGCGGCGCCCGTTTGTACCGCCGTCTGTACTCTTCAACAACTTGGGGAAAGTTGGTGCTAGCGCGGCGGAGTTTGTGGCTCCACGCCGCCTCCGCGCCGTGAATGAGCTGGAATATGGGGTGCGGTCCCTCGGGATTGACCTCTAGCAGGCCGTTGGCCATGACTACGTGCCCCGAGGGCGAGGGCCGTTGAGCTCCAGGGAGTGCAAGTGGTTGCTGCTCGGACGCCTCTTCTGCGACATCTTCGACCGCGAGGAAGATATTTCTTACAAGTCGCTCGAGAAAGCGCGCTGCTATGATGCCGAAAGCGAGGCGCAGCGTTTGTTCCCGACGGGGGATCCTCATTGCACGTAGACAGACATGGGCAAAGAGAGACGAGTACCGACCAATCTGGCTCCGAACAAGGGCGCCTAGCTTGTTCCTGACGTCAATTTTGAAGCAGGGACAGGTGTGGCTCTAAATGACAACCGGTTTAGTGCAAGGGCAGAAGTCTGCCAGAGTTTGCTTAATTCCCGTGGTCCTATTTTGCAGATTGTATAGCCAGGTTGAAGTGAAAACAATATCGGATCAAGCATCACAGTAGAATAGCACAGGTGGATGGACGTGTACCTCCCCTACCTCGCCGACAACACGCCAAATCAGAAAGCCGATACATATTGCAATTGCAAAGATACTTACTATCCAAGACTCATCACACAGGCCGCTGATAATCCAGCCTTTCCGTCCTCTTCCACACCTCCCTCACCAACGCCTCCTGCTGCACCCTTGCCGACCGGCCGCCCGCATCCTCGGAACAACCACGGATGGCGAGATATCTGCCTCCGCCTAGGTTGGCCATAGGGATCGGGTCAGTGTCGCCGAGGCCGGCGGGGGGGTTGGAGCCCACGACGATCCCGCCTGTTTGGAGGAGGATGGCGATGCCGGCGCAGACGTCCTGAGTGTGACAAGTTAGTTGGTTGAGTGCTCGTAAGAAAGACAAGGAAGAGAAAACCGAACCCATTCCCAGCAGCCTGCCTCGAACATGATGTCTCCCTGGCCCGATGCGACGTAGACCATGTCCATTGTTGAACTGTAAATTAAATTAACGCCAGGCCGCGAAAATGAGGCATGTGCACATACCTCCCCAAGCTTCTAATCCCGTGGACCATACCTCCCTTCCCTCCCCGCCCACCGATTTCCGTCGCCATGTTGACAAAGTTTGCGGCCTTTTTGGTCAGGTTGGACTGGGGATGGTCGCGCCTGTCCTTGCCGTACTCGCCGAAGAAAAGGCACCTTGAGGGAATCAGAACGACGCGGCTTTTAAAAAGCAAGGACACACCCTTTGGGCGCGTCGATTGGTAACGGAGGCGGCGTGGATACGAGGGGTAGCGGTGTGCTGGGTCCATCTGGTCCGAGTTCCGACAACCATGCGCCACCTTGGGGGTGCCGTATGGCCGAGTATAATGTACCTGGCGAACAGTATGGCAGGGAAAGCAGCGGAACGGGGGAAAATATTATACGCGCCTTGCCCGCCCAGAAACGGAGCAAATACATACGACTCCGACGGTGGGGATGGAGTCCAGACAGAATCCAATGGAAATCGCGGTCACGGGGACTGTATTGTATGTCGGGAACGCATGGATGGATGGAACTGACACATATGCACCATATTCACTGTTCCATCTGTCGGAATAAGTGGGCGCCCAAGGCGACAATGGATCGCATGCATACCTATGGGGTCCACAATCCAGGTCGGGCCTTCCTTGAGGAGAAATCGTTTCTCTTCGCCGGCCGAGTATGATTCCTCGCCGATAAACTATCCCGTAAGGATTTGACAATCCAAGTCGCGAAAGACAAATATACATACGGCGTGATTAGGATATTCTTTCAGGATCGAATCTCTAGCTTGTCGTCAGACGAACCATCGACCGTTCGTTCGCGTGCTCTTACCTGATAGTTTTCTCGACCCCCTCGTCGGCGGCAGTGACCAGGTCTACAGAATTCAGCTTCTTGCGGGTTGCGAGGGCGACTTTGCGGCGTCGGAGCTGGTCCTCGCGCATATAGGTTCTGGCGATTCGGGCAACATTGAACGCAAGATCGTGCAGTTTTTGCAATTCAGAGATGGAGAAGTCGGACATGGCGTGTGGAAGAGCAAAATTCGTTATCATGGAAGGTGGTGGCGGTGGTGGCGGTGTTTGATGTCGGAATTACTTTGGTCCGCTTCCCAAACTTTAATAATTGTTGAACTATCCGTTAGTAGGGGAACGTATATAAGAGAGAGCCGGTGTAAAGAGGTTTAATTCAAATGCCTTGCCGCGTCCTCTTTGTTTGTGCTGATTTGTATGTTCCAAACGCGTTCCCTTCCTCACGTGCTCACTTGATGCCTCTTCCCGTTGAACTTGTACGCGAAATAATCGCGTCTGTTCTCGAATGTTGCAGCCAAGATTCATCCGATGCGTTTTCCCTCGACGTTTCGCAGAACCTACCCACCGGGAAGAAACCTGATTGGTCCTTGATTCATTCTCTATCTGTCGCGTCCAAGACGTACCGTACCCTTGCCTTGGAAGCTTGGTTTCGAGTGTTGGTCTCAAGATCGCCGAGCGACATCTTGTTTCTTCAGACCAATTTTCCAGAAATCCGGAACTCCTGGACACGGTATGTGGGCAGTTATCTATTTATCTTCATTCAACTCAAAAATATACAGGGAACTGCAATGCGTTCCTCCGTGGGTCGAAGTCGACTTCACCGGGCAGGAGCTGGAGGCGACTGTCTCTGAGGCTTGGGATCTGGTTGGCTTCCGTCGTTTGCACACCATTCGGCTTCACTGCTTTCTCATGAGCTGCCGCAAGTTCCCGTTCCTCAACGTCCCTTCCAGCGTCGTGGAACTGGAACTCCTGGATCTGGGTTGGCCTACGCCATACGTTGTGCAAGCAATATCAGAAACCTTCCGCGGGATAAGGACCTTGCGATTGGACCTCCATTCAGTATGGTGCAGCCTCTGCAATACATGCTCCAGGGTCGGCTTGGTGGAACCCGTACCACCGAAACTAGTCTACAAGGAGGGTCTCGGCCTGCCCGTAAGTACTGCGAGGGCTTACTACCACTCATGCACACTCATTTAATCTACGCCAGATACACTATGCTCGCATGTTGTCGCCTATGCAGCACCTGCACACCGTCAGCATCACGGTGCCGTATTCGCTCGGTAAAAACATACATATCAATGGCAAAGACCCTACGGAAGAGCTGTGGTCGGGAGAATGCGACGATTGTGTGGGAGTCATGTATGGTGCGCGTTAAATACAACGCCGATATCCCCCCCTCACGCCCGTCCAGTCGACACAGACTTTCGCGAAAGATGGATGGCGCGCAAAAAAGGCACACCACTCCGTAATTCGACTGGCAAGGACGAGCGCTCATACATCAAGCCTCCTGCGCTTGAAATCGTCGAGTGGATATTCCGCCAGAGTAGCCATTCAGCCGACGACTGGGATGAAGCGGACGTAGCGGATGATGCCCCCGACGACAGTGACAATGAAGAGTAGCTTTGGTCGCCCGACACTTCATCGATTTCGAATCCTTTTGCACTCCGGGCGGAATACCCGATTCGCACCTGATCTTCCTATTTTCTCGGAATGCTTCGACCCGTGACTCGCGCGCCCCTCGCTTCGAATCTTTCTTCGTCGGCTCGACGTCGGCCTCCCGTTTCCCCCCATTTGCTACCGGCCTCGAGGCGGTCCTTCCCCCCACAACGCGCCGCATCTGCTACGTGTACCAGGGAATATGGAGAGACCTCGGACTTTTCGACGGTCTTCCTCGTCTTCCCATACTTTCCCCATTTCATCGACTTCGAAAGCATCGACTCCGTACCGCCAACGTCATTAGCGTCTTCCTTGTGTGACTCTACTACCGCCACGCGACACTGAAAAGGCATCCCTGACTCTGGAACACCCTTCTTCCACCCCCACCCGCTTGTGCTCTCCCGTCGGCCTCCCTTTGAAACACAATGGTCGCATTCGCCATCTTCGCCGGAGGGTACGATGTCTTCATCGCCGCTTACCTGTTCAATTCCGCCGATTCATCCCTCAACCTCGCCGCCAAATATCCCTCGGGCCTAAACTGCTCGTGGATCACCCCGCACCCCACGAACAAGAGCGTCCTTTAGCACGTCTCTTCTCTTATCCACACCTCACCGCTAATACTCTCAATAGCGCGACGAACGAGGACACCGTCGGCGCATTGCAGTCGTTCACCATCACCGGGAGCACCTTGTCCACTGCTGTCGACACCGTGCCCTCCGACGGCGACGACCCTGCGTTTGCGGCGGCCCTCTCCACCGGCGAAGTCGCGATCATGAACTACTCGAGCGGTAACGGCCGTATCATCCCTACCACGACCTCGCCGGAGCTGTTCAGCAACGACGCGCCCGTCATAACGTTCCCACCGCGCCCTGGAAATGTATCCCACCCGCACATGGCGCTGCAGCACGGAACAGAGGTCTTCGTGCCTGACCTCGTGAGCTTCTCCGTAGGATATACAGAACTTCACCTTATTCTTGTTTTGTCCGACAGGGCGGCGACACCATCTGACGCCTCTCTCCGAGCGGCGGACCAGGGCATTACGCCATCACAGGATCGATCCCCCAGCCCTTGGCCAGCGGGCCGCGGCACATCAGGATTAGTGGTGGGTCCTCGGGCTTTTCTTCTCTAGCCGGTGTGTTAATCGACTATTCTCCACAGACGACCGTCTCTACATCCTCCACGAACTCTCCTCGACCCTGACCGTCCAAGCCATCCCGGCCGCCCCCAATGGCACCTCCACGATTATCTCCACGGCCTCGATAATTCCCGACGAGCGCGCGCCCGGCGCCCTCTGGGCCGCTGCCGAGATCATGATCCCCCCGCCGTCCGCGCGCTTCCCGAGCCAGTACATCTACGTCTCGAACCGCAACACGGGCGTGCAGACGCCCGTCGGCGACTCGGTCGCGATCTTTGAGAACCTCGACCAGGGGACTCCGCGGGAGCGGCTGCAGCTCGTGAAGCAGGTGTTCACCGGGCTGGATCAGATTCGCGGGATGCAGTTTGGGGGGGCGGATAATGAGTATCTCATCGCTGGCGGCGTGGCGGGCGATGCGGGTGTCGTGGTCTACGAGAGGGTTGATGGTGGGCGGGACCTTGCGGAGGTCGTGCGGAATACCGATGTCCCGACAAGAACGAGTTTTGTCTGGGTGCAGCTCAATTAATTTGCTTAGCGACAAATTTCATCGATGTCTGTTTGTCAAGCCATATAGCCTTCCTTTGAACGTATGCAGATTGTCGACGCGATGATGAGACCACCCGATGGATCCAATGATTCATGGGCGGTGCCAGAGTAAGGTAAATCCCGAGCTGAAGAGGGAATACACAGTCGGTGAAGGTTAGAAATGATGGGTTGCACGAGTCCCGCCGAGTCCGTGTCTTCCCAAGTAGTCGAAATTCGGGAATAATGTATTTAGTAGGTCCGTATTGCAGTACACCGTAGGTTAGTAAATCAGCATCCCGGGTTAGTGAATAAAGCGCAGTATGTGCATAGAGAGTGGAGGGTTTGTACTCGGATGAATGGCGAGTAACTAGATATGAATGTCGAGTAGATATTGATATGGGTATGGTGATGAATCGTGGTAAGGTCGTAAGGTCGTAAAATGGGTCGGAAGATGGGCACGGTGAGGGAAAACTGGCAAGCGAGGAAATGCAGACGCCAAAGAGGTTATCATCTGCGTCCCCGGAAGATTCAGGGGGAAGCATGGACAATGTCCGTCGACTCGAAGGAAGAACTCCGACCGTCGGAGACATGCCCCCGACGCCCTGTGAGATGCCAGCGAGATCCTCATCCCTCTCGTCTGCGTGGTTCCCCAGGCAGTACATGGACGTGACTCGATCGCGATCTTCGGGAACCCCTGTTCGCTTAGCGCGAGATTTCATGATTTGTGTCTGTTTGTCATGGCCTTCCCTTCTTGAACCGAACACAAATTTGTCGACCCGATGAGTACAGACTCCAAACCACCCGACGGATCCAATGGTTCTTTGATGGTGTCAGAGGGGAAGGTAGAGGAAGTCCCCTCAAAGACGGAAATCAAATATGAGTCCGGGTCGAGTTCTGCGAATTCGGAGGTCGCGATGCTGGACTCTGTAACGGATGTAATTCTCGCGGATTCAATATTCATTCTCGGCACGCCTTCGGCGCGCCTGTTTCCTTTTTTGTAATCCTCAGTTCAAATTCGCAGTTTGTCGCAGCCAGAATGGCTGCGAGCACAGTTCACATATCACAGCGCCGCAGGAAGCACAGTACTACGCCGCAGGGCGCACAGTTCCCGCAGCGCACTTCAGAAGTATATAAGTAATTAGCTCGTACCTACTTAGTTGAGTTTTCTGGAAATCGAGAACCTTACTACGCATTCTCGCTTCTAAGCTTCTCTCTAGAATCTCTCGTGTGTCACCTAGTCCTTACGCTTACCAACAAGCTTCAAGAACTTCGGCGACCTCACCTTTTTTTGCGTATATTCGTATACATCTCGAATTGGGAGGAGGAGCGAGCGAGGGCGGCGCGAAGCGCCGGCCGAGCGAGCGACGACGACCTGAGGATGAGAGTATTGGCTTTTAGCGGGTTGCGGGACCACAACGTAGGCAGCAACGTTTCGTCAAAAGACTCATCAGGTGGCTGTGTCCCTATGTTATACCACGGCGATTGTTTACCGGCGCGCTTGCGCGCCAAATAGACTCAAGCCGGTAATTAGAGTCGCGGAATTCTCTAGGAACTCTACGCGTTTACCTCCGAGATTACCGCGTCACTCCATTCTAAAGCTCTATTTCTTGCAGCACCAATACATCGCTGGTCTGAAATTGTCGAGCAGAAGAAATCCGATAACAACCCAGTTCGCGCCGCACAACACCAGACCTGGTCAGAGGTTGAAAATGGGTGCGTGAAGCGTTTATGGGTGCCCTTGCGTCAGAGGCAATTGAAATGCATCACGCTGGTATACGGACTAAAGTATAAATCGGAGTAAGCAACGAAAGAAAATTTATTGACTCTATATTTTTCGAAAATCCGAAAGTCGTGTGAGCCGACGTGCCCCGGCAGGGGCGCGGAGGCGAAGCACGACTGAGGATTTGAGAAAAAAGAGCCGTAAACGTTCGATGCAAATCAACCGTGGAAGGCTTTGAAAGTGTCACGGTTGTGAATATTCAGCCGATCACCCAGCGCGACTGGTTTGCTGTACGAAGCCATGAAGTTGAATTCGGGGTACGCAGTCCCAAATTCCTTCCAGGCGTCGCCCAGATCATGCCAGATGGGACCCAAATTAATGTCGTCCCATACTGGATTATGGGTGAGTTTAAGAACATGGATTTCCGGATCACCGACGGTGCCTTCCGACACTGGCGGTTTGAGCGCAGTTGGCCGCTCAACCCGGTAGTCTATCTCCTTAAAGACATTTCGAAGCCATCGGCCTGGATAGCCGCGCGCATTGAGTCTTCGCGCGAATTCCGTTCGGATCTCGGCAAAGTCGGATTCCTTGGAGCAAATTCGAACATATCGAATCAGCTCACCTTTGACCCAAGCACGTTTGGAGTCAGCGGAATGGCACGAATTCCAGGGGATGTAGAGGTAGGCATTCATAGCCTTTTGGAATACATTCGTGGATATCTGCAGTTGCTGGTTAAACAATGCAGGTCTCAAAGGGTCGGGCCCAATTGAGACGTCTATATCCAGGAATGGGAGTCGGTGTCGAGACACTGTCCATTCCATCCTCATGTTCGGATGTAAGGATCCGAACCGCTCTTGAAATCTCGACACGTCTGCATGCGTTCCTTTGATGATAGCAAAAATATCATCAATGAAACGTTTGTAGAAGAGGATAAATGCCTTGAATTCTTCGAGTGCAGGGACCTCATAAGAGGCAAGGAAGAGGTTGGCGTAAGTAGGGGCGCACGAGGTCCCCATAGCCGTACCTACAACCTGACGGAACGTTTTATCCGCGAACCGGACATAGTTGAATTTGAGGATGATGCGAAGGAGGAGAGTAATCAACTCCTTGCGTCCTTTAATTCTCATGCCGGCAGCCTCTCCCAGGTTTGAAAACTCCATGGGTGAGGTTTCGAGGATCGCAGCAATTTGAGCTATTCCGTCATCCATAGGGATATTGGGATACATTGCTACAACGTCTCCTGTGACAAGCCAAATGTCTTCTCCAGGTGGCAGCTGTACCTCAAGAATCTCTCGACAAAATGTTTTCGAGTCGCGGAGAATCCAGGGGAAGTTGTCAAGGAGCGGTTTCAAGCATCTCGAATTCAACACTTGGCCTGATCAACCAAGTGCGTGTTATTCTACCGAATTTTTGCTAAATTTTTTCTACTAGACATGTCTGCGAAAATTTCGCGTACGCTGAAGCGGCAGACCTCTATCCGCAATACCAAGAACCTTGCGGATGAGGCGGCTGCCGTTGGTGCGGCCTTTGACACAGTTGTCAAGGACACCAACACAGAAATCCTGGTCGGTTGTGCAGCAGCGCAACTGTCCAGTGATTTCCCAGATGACCCCGACTCGGAGCTTGCCCTCGCAGCCAAGTGGGGGCTGCCTCCTTCAGAGGTAGCAGCATCTGGTAGCGGAAGATTGACGAGAAGATCTCGGTCAAACCCGCTCAACCGCCCAGAGTCATCCGGTTCCATCGTGGGAACTGTGGATGAACCGGCGGCTAATACTCGTTTGAGCGCCGGGCTCGCGATGGATCCAGGGCAGGAAATGCCATCGGATTTTAGGGACGGGACGAACCATGAATTTATTCTTGGCCCCGCGGAATGGGATGACGGAAATTGGACACTTGTTCCGAATAAATCGGGACAAGGCGAAGCGGAGGGCGCAAAATCAGGCGCATCTGGCACTTCCAATAAACAGCACATCCCACAGTTCATAATCATTCCTAAATACTTTCCTGACTGGTTTGACCTGAGTATGGATCCGGATACACTGGGACCCATTCCTGAGGAATGGTTAGCACCGGTGTCATCAACGGCTAGTCCAGACGCTCCTACCTTACCAGATTGGGCAGCCATTGACTTGGCAATATTTGAGGAGATTATGGATGCATTGACCGATGAGGAGAGCACATTGGATAGAATGGCACAATATTACTCACCGGTTGTGAACCAGACGGATTCGGACATCGATGGCCTTGAGGCGCAGATGCTGAACTTGGCAATTACGGAATCGATGAAGAACTCGAGGGCCACTGGCCTGGGCGAGGAAAGGAGGGCGGGTTCTTCGAAGATAAACCTGGGAACAGTGATTGTTGAGGTGAACACCGATGGCGAGACAATGCCACCGGGCTCACCGTTGCAAAGGCCACGTGCACCACCGGATGTAAATCCTGGAAATAATGCAGGTCCGTCCAAGGGAAAATCGGTCGCACCAGATGAGAAAGGCCCGGAGTATGATCGTCTTCATCGCTCGGGCAAGGGCAAAAAGTCTGGTAAAGCAAAGAAGCCTGAACAACCTGACAAAACCAAGGAGAATCACCTGAGACCTGATCACTTCAAACGTATATAAGTAATTAGCTCGTACCTACTTAGTTGAGTTTTCTGGAAATCGAGAACCTTACTACGCATTCTCGCTTCTAAGCTTCTCTCTAGAATCTCTCGTGTGTCACCTAGTCCTTACGCTTACCAACAAGCTTCAAGAACTTCGGCGACCTCACAGACTCCAAGAGGATACAAAACAACGCGGCTTGACCTTCAGTGGACGGTAGTAAAAAAACGGAAGGGCCGCTGCGAGGAAGATGACTTTGGTTTTGTTCCAGGTGGCCTTAGACCTCCGGGTGTCCTGTTGAGGCACACCGACTGCCACTATACATAATACCGCTCTTCTCCGGATCCATGTCGAAGGATGGTCGAAAGGCAAAGCGAACTTAGCGAAGAAGCCTGCTGCGATCAACGACTGATATCGATCTGATCCGTTATCCATCCAGTGAGAATCCTCTCTTGACTTGAACACAGAGGTAGTTTAACCTGCATGGAGAATTTCTATTTTGGGTTGATACATCCGGATGCAATTCGGATGATGGCGAAAACGACCTGACATGACTACTTTTGTATGTGTCAAAGCTTGACATATGCAAACGTAGTCATTCAAATGATCATCCGAATGTACGCTTTCGCAGCTCATAATCGCATTCTCTGATAACCTCGAGTGCTTCCGGACTGAAATTGAAGGCAAGAGCTCCAAGAAACTAAACGGAAACCGGGAAATCCCGTGCCGAGCGGGATGATGCCGACTTTTCTCACGTGGTTCAGCTTGTGGTTGAATTTGTTGTTGCCGTTCATTCCTTGCGTAGTGCTAATTTTAGTGAGATTTTAGGACTGGGGGAGTGCATTACACGTTCCGTCGAAAGAGTGGCGGAACAAAGAACAAATTGACGAGCCGATGTGCGGGATTCGTTTTAAAACCCCCAAGACTGCATTGGAGGTAGTTCCCACAAGCCCATTCTCGGTGGCAATGTTGGAGGGAAACCCTGCCTGCAAATGCAACTGGGACGAGGAATCACTGGATTGAACTACCCAGGTTGATTCAAATGGCAGTTCGAGTTTGAACCCGCTAGGGAAGCGAGACCTTGAACCCGCGCTAAATCCTTCGATTGTGAGGCTTGTGTTCGAGCAGATTTTAAACCTATATTAGGCCCCGGAGGCTTCTGTTGAAACTGTAATAATAAAGCAATTAAAACTTGGAATCTAAACCCGAGTTCGACCGCCTTTCGAGCCCCAGCGCAAAATCTGGTTACCGCACTATACCAATTCCCTCCTTGGGATATTTCATGAATGGGCCACAGAGTTCCAAGCAGTGATACTTTTTTTTCTTTCTACTATGTTTCTGTTGCTTTCCGCTCCTTCAAGTTTCATCTGGAGTTTGTTCTTTGCCTGCGCATAACTCCGGATAGGAAATTCCACCGAGGGCAAACGAGGCCCGGTAGTGTACATATGTGTAACGTATCCCACCAAGCATCTGTGTGCTTCATCGTGGGACCTGATAAGTTTAAGGATCCTTTTTTATTTTGTTCGTTCACCTCCGTCACAATCCTGGAGCGTCTTCGTTGCCACACTTAGCCTTTCATCCGTTTGCAACAGGATGGGATATGCAATTGGTTTAATTTGTTATCACCGCGGAATTTAGTTCAATATCACTCAACCACCTCTTTGCTCCACTCCTAAAGATGAGAACCAACAAAGGCAGTCCAGGCCCGGTGGTGTACTGGTAGCACGTCCTCTCACATTGATCCACCGAAGGGAATATTATGAGGAAGTACCTTGTCTGAGCTGGGGCCGAGCGTGTTTGTGTCATTTTTTCGTTCGCCCCTTTCCTTCCTGGCTCTTCTTCTGATGTCTCTTTTTTCACCTTGCCGCTGTATTGCCTGGTACAGGACTGATTTCAAATGATCATGAACACACGTATTAGCTTTTTTTTAAGTTTCAATTCAACTTTATCTTTTCAGACTCCAGGTGCTCCTACTCATCCGGAAATCTAGCTAAGTCACGATGGCCTGATGGTGTAGTGGTAACACGCTCTCTAATGTTGATGTTTCTATGAATTTACTAGCATATGAGGAAGTGTCCCGTTCGATTCGGGGCCAGGCCGTAGTTTTCTGTTCTTTTTAGTAGAGATTTCACGATACCTGGCTTGCTATGGAAGAGATGTAGGTTACTTTTATGGGCGAACGATATATCTAATCGGGGTACAGTGTATTTTGTCGGGAGGGAATGGATGTCATTGTTGATACACGGGGCGCGTACGTGAGTTTTCCGCGGCGCTGCGATATTCTACGAGTCATGGGGAGAAGACATCGTACTCGTCGACGGGTCAGCGACGATGGACCATGCAACACGGTCGAGTGGGTCCGGCGGTTCAATACCAAGACCTTGTGTTCGACGATCTAGAGGCCGCTATTTGACCCATCGAGATCTCGGGTCGGCGGTGAATCGGATCGACACGGCTGGATGCGATGCCCGACTTGAATTGAGCAAACTCCTGGAACGAAGCACTAGACACAGCCCGATGCAGAGCGTGCCGATGTCGATGTGTTTAAGATGTCATTCACGGGCCCACCCACCAGTCCCGTCTGACGTCGGGTGTGCCCAGGTTCCGTGGAAGAAGTTGGGTCCCGGTGCTAAGTTTGGGCGCTACTATGAGCTTTACCAGCCCCGAGACCGAATCGATTGAGCGTTACACCGACAATGATGACTGACTCGCTGGTGCTAGACGAACTATGATAGTCCGCCCAATGGCGCGAGGGAAACAAGAGAGTTTGCAGCGAGTTTTGTCTCGAAAACAGATCCCAAGTGGAACAGCGGTATTCGCAAAACAGATGCCAAGCGGTCCGCAGTACTGGAACAGAGGGGATCCATCCTCGACGCTCGCTCCGAGTCGTGTACTTACGCAGGTGCCATGGTCGCGGAGTGAGCGCCCAGAAGTCAAAGGGAGTGGGTTGAAAGCGTCGAGGAGCGCCTCAAAGTGCCCGCGCGCAGAATCTAGCGCTAGCAAGGCGTTGTCGTGAAAATGGAAACCATCAACGACCCAGCCAAATACTCCCAACATCGCGGCACCGCCACATACCTCAAGAAATCGAAATCTCGCCGTCGTCGCCCACCTCAAGACTCCCACTGTGAGTCTCTCCTTTTGAATCTCTGTCCGTTCGATAGGCAGCGTCCGCTCGTCCGTTTGGTGCCCCGTTTGCAGTGAAACGAGGCCAAGGAGGCTGGATGCAGGCACCAAAATGCGGATGTCATTCAAGCGAAAATTTTCTTTGTATTGACTGACTCTGCTCGTCTGTTCTTTTAGATGGTATGTCCGTCCCTCGAGACAGCGGAGAGTGTGCGCTGATATTGGGGGACTTTTGTAGAAGGTCGAGATCGACTCATTCTCCGGGTTCCGGATCTACCCCAGCAAGGGCAAGCTGTTCGTTCGCGGGGACTCTAAGGTGCGTCTGCTTGTCTTCCCATACGTCCTATGGTAATGAAGTCCATGCTCGCAGGTCTTCCGTTTCGCCTCCTCAAAAAACGCGTCCCTCTTCCTGCAGCGCAAGAACCCGCGCAAGATCGCCTGGACGCAGGTCTACCGGCGCATGCACAAGAAGGGTATCACCGAGGAGGTTGCCAAGAAGCGTTCCCGCCGCACCGTCAAGCACCAGCGCGGCATCGTCGGCGCCGACCTCTCCGCCATCGCTGCCAAGCGGAACCAGACCGCCGCCCAGCGGAGCCAGCTGCGGCTCAGCGCCATTCAGAAGGCGAAGACGGAGAAGAAGGAGAAGGAGGTGAAGAAGGCCAAGGTGCGTTTGTTTCCTTATGTCTTTGAAAACTCGTACTAACGAGTGTGCAGCCGGCACGTTCGACGGGGGCCGCGGGCCCGAAGGTGTCGAAGCAGCAGATGAAGGGTGGCAAGGGGCGGTGAGCGCTAGTGCTGGCGTAGAGGCGTCGGAGAGAGTTTTCGTTATGTTTTATGTCGTCGCACCACACACCAAAATCCCGATGGTCCATGCCGCATGCTTCATGACGCTGTTACCTACTGGTAGATGCAGATCTGAGTGTCGAACGGGGTCGTGTACTGTGTATTTGAATTTCCGGACGAGATGAGCTCAATGACGCTCAAAGTGCCACTTGACTCTTTTCCGTTCCTTTTTCCTTCGACACGCACCGTCCGTGCAACAGCGGCTAGGCGGAGACCGTGCGTATGTAGTGATGTGCATCGACCTGCGTGACTCGGCGAGGTAGCCTGCTGAGTCGTCTGATCTGCGCGCATAGGCTCGTTTCAGCCTCTATAGTCTACTGGCGTGCTGAAGATAGTCTTGAATTCTTTGATGGGGGACTCGCTTTCTCTCCCAGATTCCCACAAAGTACCAGATTTTCTCACGGATGTTTGCTATACTAATAACAGGATTTTTTGAAAACAATTTTTTGAGAATTTTACAATGAAATATGAGGCCCTTTCTTTTGCACGGCGCTTGGGTGGATCTGTGATAGAGTGATGGCACGCGACCATCGGATTTTGCTCGGATCTTTGATTTCAAACTCCGAGGCGGTTCGTCCGAGTCGTACTCGTAGATCCTAGCCTACTGCACACCATTCACTCCGAAAGCGCCCACTCTTGCCAATTCGTTCGGGGCGCACCCACCCTGGTCAAAGGTCCTTTCGATATTCGCTCCGGTAGGCTCCGGTGCCGTTATGGTCCCTCCCCAATCTCAGATCTCATGCGCCTGGTACAGCCTGGTACCTCTCGGCATTCTTCGAGCCATTTGAGCGAGAAGCTTATTTATTTATTGCTAACTTTCCTCTCTATCCGTTTTCACCTCGGGCCTCGTCTTCTCTTCTCTTCTTTCTGCAGCTCGAACGACGGAAGACCAAGACTCTCGCATCTCACCTTGTCTCATTCTACAAGGATCTCGTTTCTTTTCGTTTCGATGGCTCCTTCCTGGTGGATCTCTGGTATATTCTCAGCCTCTGCAAGCCTCCGAGGCGCCGGTTCCGCCCTCTGAGGAACGCGGCGGAGTGGGTTAGGTGCAAGCGCTCATGTGTTCGCACATACAGCACATCCAAGAATAAGACGCCCCCATTCAATGCATCATCCACGTGGAACAGCACCCAGCGACACATTGCTGTTGCAAGACCGTGCCGGGGCGCGGCACTCCACTTCGAGAAGAATATTGACTGTGAGGCGCCGAATCTCGCCCTTATCTAGCGCCCAACCGTCCCTTAAAAGCCGACGTTTCCGTCCCGTAGCTGACATTGCGTTCTCGTTCATTATGGCGCGGCTCGGGTTTGTCTATGCTCTGGCCATTCTCTGCATAGTCGGCCAGGCTTTCGGCCAGCTCAGCATTGCTACCCCGTGCGTGTCGTGTTTCTAAATCCGGGCCTGCCCTTTGATTTTTGTCGCTTTCAGGTCGGACGTAGGCGCGTCCTCTGTTTTTCTACTCGCTCCTTCGCCGTCTCAGCCGTCGTAAAATTTTAGTGCAATGCGGAACTGTCGACGTTGAATGGACCTCGGACTCGGAGGGTACGACCCTGCTCTTCACGAGCTTGCTGAGAATTAACGCGTGATTTACGACAATTAGGGCCGTTCTATCTGGTGAGTCCACTGCCTTTTTCGTGGGCACTGCCGCGCATGATCCTGGATATAGAGGTACGCCGCTCCCAAATTCATGTATCATAATTTCAGTTCTCGGGCCACCAGTATAAATCCGACCACCGGCGACAACGTCGGGCTCACCGATCTGAGTGGTTTCTCATTCACCTGGTCTCCTGTCACTTTTCCCAGCGGTGAGTGCTTTATGTATGCGCGAGTTGCATGGCCAAGTCTGTGATTCTAAACACTCGACGCAGGGACGGTGCTGTTCCTGGTGCTTTCGACCCCGGGCGGCGCGGTCGCCCAGTCGGATTCTTTCACGGTCGGATCCTCCTGTACGTAGCATTCAATCCAGTGCTCTGACAAACGCATATGTATGCTGTTACACTGGACAGTGGACAGCAGCTGCTTGACCTCGTGAGATTCTTTGCATTCGAGCTGAAGGGCATTAGCTGAACGCAGAGTCCGTAGGACCAACAGCCTCAGTTCAAGCGAGCCGGCTTTGAGTACGGACCCAGCTCCGCTAACTTCAAGCACCGACCCAACTCCGCCGACTTCAAGCACCGACCCAGCTTCGAGTACGGACCCAGCTCCGCTAACTTCAAACACCGACCCAACTCCGCCGACTTCAAGCACCAACCCAGTTCCGCTAACTTCCGGGCCCAACCCGGCATCATCTAGTTCGTCCCTGCTCCAAACCATCCCAAACTCTGGCCCAACATCCAGTTCGCCATCGACGTCGGCCTCAGCGTGCGTCGTACCCCAAATACTTTTTCCCACTTATGTTATATTTTAGGGCCCCTGCGAGTCACCACTCCGATTTTGGGGCCGCGATAGGCGTCGTCATTACCGTTGTCGGACTGGTGCTGATCGGTCTGGGGTGGTTGTACTTCCGGAGCGCGCGCAGGGAAGAAGGAAATCGCCGCGCCCAAGATCAACCGGCCATGGCAGGTGCGTAAATTGTGCATTGGCCTGGAAATATCCAACAGCTCGTATAATTCCAGAGGCGGGTGTCATTGGATCGCGCCGGACGACGTCGCAGCAGACGATGACAACCACACCAGGTATGCCTCTCGCCTTATTCGTATAAATAGAGCTTTCAGATGCGAAATTGTTCTAGGGTGGAGGCCGCCGGAGTGGGCGAAAAGGGCTGTATCGGGTATATTCACTGTTTATGCTCGAATAATTATGCTCACTGCCCGTACAGGTCCGACTACACTATCGTCCCCTGCAGCTACGCTGGTGCCCCTTGCAGCCGCGACACCGTCTTCACCTGCGGGCTCTTCGCGCGAATGGGAGCTCGAAGAACGTGTCCGGATGTCGGAGTCCATGGTGGGTGCGTACATGCCCACCGGATCACATTCGAGACCTGGCTCTGGGCTCGTTTCGAGCACGTATTTGGACGCGTCGCGTATCGACACTCGCGGGGGTGTCGATGACCGGATATCGACCGACAGCAGCTTGGTGAGTTGTCCCAAGACATCCTGGATTACCGTCTCATTGTTCTCGTTCTGCAGGACACTCTGAAAGCGCAAGCAATACAGCGCGAGTTCGAGGAGGAGGATGCAAGGCTGATGGCGGAGCGGGCGGCTCTCCAGAAGGAGGCGCAGCGCGTTTTCGAGTGCGGGGTTTGCTTCGAGGAGTATCCCGAAGACTACGTCACGCGCATCGCCGGCTGTACACACGCGTTTTGTCGGGACTGTCTCAAGACGTACCTCGTTTCGAAGCTCAACGACAAACTCTATCCGATATTCTGTCCGACGTGTGTCGCAGACAACAGTCATGCCGAACCCGGAGGTGAGTCTCCTTGTTACCTCCACGACGGAGAACCAACGGCACATCTAGTGATAAGCGACGATCTGGCCCAGATGCTTGGTCTGAACGACCAGGAATATCAGATCCTACAAGAACTGCAGATTGCCTCGACCTCGATATTGCTCCACTGCCGGAAGTATGCTGGACTGTATTTCACTCGCATCTTATGCATACTAACATTTTATCCTTTAGATGCAAAGAATCTGTATTCGTTGACCGTGCAGAGTACGAAGCGGCCTCGACCCTTGTGTGCCCTCTTCCGCGGTGCAACTACGCATGGTGCAAGGCGTGCCAGCAGCCGGTCACCGAGGACGGACCGAAGCACTCTTGCGACGGCTCATCTGAGCTCGAGCACTTGATGAAGCAGCATGGGTGGAAGCACTGTCCCGGTTTGAGCTTTTTTCACGGGGGGTTGCTATGAATTACTGAGTATCCTGTCAGGCTGCAGGACACCGTTTCAGAAGTCTTCTGGGTGCAACCATATGACGGTGGGGCGACTGTATTAGAGAACGGCGCGTCTGTATGCTCACGCAATATTCTCAGTGCATGTCTCCGGGATGCAACACGCACTTCTGCTATGTCTGTGGGCAATCTATCATCCGGTCTGCACTGCGGCAAGAGATTGAGACGGCGGTGAACGCACATTACAATCGTTGCAATTTGTAGGATGCCTCATATTTGTTCGCTACATTTTGTCTCGCATTCAACTGTATATTTTTCATGTATATGTGCCCCATTCATAGTGCACAGATAGTGTCAGGAAAATAGTGCATCGGGACATTTCGGACCATCCGAGACGATCTCATTGGAACAACCTTCGAGTCAACTTGACCTCAACTACTTATGCCATATGCCGTCTCGACTCCCAGGCCACGGTTGCGATCAAAGTCCAGATACACGCTCTAATGCATATTCATGTTCCCGATCCCGACCGAACTCCCTAACATGCTGGCGCGTCGGGCGCGGCGTTACACTGACACTGGCACTTCTTTGTTTAGCCCGCACAATCACGTGTCCCTCCGCTTTCTCCCGACGCCGTGTTCAACCGTGCGATTTTCAGTACAACTTCAACGAAGAATTCACCAATTGCTGGAGACAGAGCAAACCCAGGATATTTGTGGGCCTTGGCTTGACGAGCGCGGGCCGGCTTGATCGATCTGTTGGGAGCTTGCTGCTTGATGTTACATCTATCCTTGAACCCTTGCTTGAATCACTTGCTCAACTTCGGGAACATACTCTTCGCATAGGCAAGTAAACCTGGCAGAAAATATTTCATCTGTTCGTGGACAGGGATGAAATAACGAAAATGTGTTCATAACAATGACGCGCGTCCCGAGAAAGAATAGCAGAGATAATACTGAAGTCCGTGCTGAAATTTTCACAGACAATTCGACGATACCATTTTGTATCGAAATTGTTCACCGGCACTCCTAAGCGGTGGGCGTTTTCTTGCAGTATCCATCCGAGTTGATGATGAAATCCACGCTGCCATTCGGCTGGGTCTGCCCTCCGCAGTTATCGTTGGAGGCCGCGGTCAAACAGGTGCTGAAGAGGGAGCAGGTTAGCTGAGTACTCCCGCCCTGCCACAAAGTAAACATTAGATATTGGAGACCGGACACGGGATTTGTGGACGCACTTTTCCGTTGACATCGTGATAGGCTGATTTGAACGATTAGGCGTAATTCTGACAACGAAGCTTTATACGTACTGTTGACGAAGGTGCATCCGGGGACTGTATCACACATGGTCTCGCAATCTGTTGCAGAAATTGATCAGTGGATGAATACAATATCTCGGAAGGAAATTACCTGCGACGGTATCAACCAGACCTACAACAAACGGGGTACGATTAAATTATGTTGCAGCGTCTTTTTCAAGAGACTAACCATATGTCATGTAGCTGGCGTCCTGGGTCGCGCAAGTCTGGTTGTAAAACGTCAGGGTGTACTCCGGGGTCGAGGGGGGTTTGGGAGGGGGCTTCGGGCATTGCAAGCAGAGGGGGAAGAGCAGCTCCAAAAGCTCGCAGATCAACTGGAAGATCGTCTTAGTAACATATTTCGCATGGAGTTGATCTCATTTCACCGTGTCCGCAAGGGACTCAAGGCCGGAGGGCGGGGTGCCCTGACCATAATACCATCCAGGAGAGGAGCCGGTCTCCCAGGGGGGGATGGGAGCCCCGTAGTCGTTCGCCGCAGTGAGACCTATCACACTCGTGGATGAAGACGAGGAGTCGGTAGCCGTCACGCCAGTGGCAACGACGGCGAGAGCGGTGAAAAGAGTGCTGAAACGCATTGTGTAGTCGAGGAAGGAGTATGCCTGCGAGTCCGTCGGAGAGGGGGCACAATTTTCAACTGCATCCAACCCTGTGTTTTATATGTTTGCCAAGCGCTGAAGCGTCCCTATTAGGATATTCTTCTCCCAGCATTCACGGCAAAACGAAGTAAAATTGGCCGGTCCACGGCCCTAATGTGCCGTTCGGCACGACCAGGTTTCGGTCGAGACTGCATCGTGAACATGCAGGGACAAGGAAGCAACACCTACTGACGTGGCCGAAATCGGCGCGGTGATAAAAGTATTGGACAATGATTATCGGGAGTATTCCTTCGAAAGAAAACCATAAGTGCGTACTAATGCACTTTGGGGAATCGGTGGCATATATTTGGGGGCTCTTCAATTGGTATTCGTGAATAATGGGGGTAAAAAACAGAATACGCGTAGGTGGACAATTCGAACATGACGTTGGCAGTTGGATAGATCTAGACCCGGCGCGCATGGTCCATTGTATGTTCTATGAAGGAATCACCGGCTGTCCTCGCCGAGCACAAAATCGAAGCACAAGTCAGTTCGAATTTATCATGATCTCTACGAAGTTGACTCACAACCAGTCTCATATCTGGTCCTTTATATTGAACCATGCGCCGTGCCAGGCTAGAGGAGGTGGATAAAACCTCATACATCCCTAAGTATTCCAAGTCTGCCGCGTGCCAGTGCCGCTTCGCTCGGAGCAAGTTAAATTAAACCGAAGCGTGACCTCAACAGGGTTCCCGGAACGGGATGTCATGACTCATGAGAAGCGGTACACGAGACCAATCACCTGTCGAAAGCAGTTGAATTGACAGACAGGAAGAATTATGAGAGGAACGAGGGTTCAAGAAGGTAGATGAATTTCCGACGGAGAACCCAGAAACGGCCCTGAAAACACAACGAGTAGGGTACAAACGTGTATAGGACTGTCGAACAACAGAGGGAGTACAAGATGCGAAGACGGAGGTAGCAGATAAAATTGTCAGGAAAAATGATGTGATTTACAGACGGGGAAGAATCAAGGGGGGCGCGCATCGAAAGCCATAACTATCGATGACTTGAGTAGTGAGGCTGCTTTTGTTGATTTCCGCAGTTCGGGGCGTCGGCCGCAGTGACCACGCACGAAAACAACGAGGAAGTGAACTGTCCTGTAAAAAAATCATGAAAACTCGGATAAAATGGGGAATTCAGGCCTACAGTTCGAGATCAGATCTCTAAGCTCGAACAAGTAAAATGTGCTTGCCTCAGATGCCCTCGGTGGTACCGAATGTCTGGTAACTCGGGGACTGAAGCGTACAGGTACCATTGATGAGCTGGGATATTTGTGTGGATTGATGGCCTCTTCGGAGTTGAAGTAGTTCGTTTCCGTTCAACCTCCATTTTCCATTTCTTCCTTCTCCATTTATTCTCTGTTCCCGGAAACCAACGTCCTACACGTGTTTCCTTTGGCGGCTTGGCCCGGTGAGTTCAGTTTTCAGATTCATCTAGATAAATGACTTCCGGCATATCCATCTTACTCTGGTAAAATATGGCCGGTGGTATAACGAAAACACGGAGACGGTGGGCAGATACACTTCAATACATGTGGATAGGGGAGAAGCAAGAGCAATGCGACCAGGGAACCCGAATGATATTGCGAATTCAAAGTACAATTTTTTCTGAGCATCGAGAGGACATGGGGAGGAGAGATGGAACGTGCCGAGATGGCGTGGACTGAACTCGAAGAGAGGCATTGCGGTTGCCGGTTGGTAGGCGGTATGGAAACAGATGTCATGGCTCCGGGCGATGTAGATATACATAAAGCTTGAACAGAAATGCTAGACGTCGAGGACCGCCAAGATTATCCGGGACGTTTGATTGGTCTTCGCGCAGAGCACAAATAAAACTTCTCAGTGCGGGGACAATCATGTGGTGTGCAGGAGAAGAAGCGCACTCGAGATGACATCTGTCATCGATATCCGCGGCTCGATGGGCAGGAGAGCGCCCACGGCCGCGGTGAATCTCGGATTTCCCTGTGTGATAAATAACAAATTTGTTGATTCCTCGATGCCAGCGCAAGCGGTGAAGAAGGGGCACGGAGCCAGAGTACGGGTTCTTGAAATGGGTCGGTGATCTGGTATGAATAGAGCAAGAATAGAGTGATTTTGCAAAAATAAAATGGAGGAAAAGCCTAGGAGGCTATAGTCAAATAGACGGTCGATAAGAGAGTGCCGATGGAGTAGCAAAATGGGGCGAAAAGAGCGCGAGGTTGTACTAGATCAGGATCGAGAGGTGTGGGTGCCAGCTGAACTGCCCACTGGTGACTTTCAGAAGACTGAGGGGCGAGGATTCCGTTGAGGCCTCTGGGGGCCTCTGGGCGTATGCCCTAAACTGGTCACGGTAGAAGAGGTGAGAAAGAGAATCTGCGCTCCGTGGCGCCGTGGGTCCGAGTCAAATGCGCGATCGATCCGTTGGAGCTTGCGGCTTGATTTGATGTTTGGTTCAACAAGTTCATACTTCCCTTCCTTCCATCTTTCATCCTATATTACTCGACACCGACCCCCGAGATATTATCATCAACGAATGTGCCAGGCGAGTGCTGCCTTGCATGTTGGGATAACAACCGAGACACCAACGCACGGACGCAGTTCATCGCCGACGTGCTGTGCAATCACCCGCTCAAATGACTACCTACATACTCATACGGACTCCTCGCGCGCGCTGTTTTCTTCATGTCTATTTGTCACTCTGACTCTTAGCTATGCTCTCTTATGACTCGTAGTTACACCTCCTTTTGTATAAGTACTGCAGCAATTATACCGAGACCCCTGCGCGTTTGCAGAGGGTCACTGAGCTCCGCTACGTCCCTAGGCTCTAAATCCAACACAAACGCGCATACACTCATACCCTCGATCTCGCTGCCATTATCTGGACTTCATCGACGTACAGTTCGGATTCTTATCTAAAGCCCTCCACGACGTGCGGAGGCATCCGGACACCCTTCATCGACGACGAAGGAGAAAGCCCTTGCGACAACAAGGCACCGACACCCTTCATCGACGAAGGAGAAAGTCCTCGCGACAACGAGGCAGCCGATACGAATTTTATTCACCTGTTTACATTTCCTTTCTGATTCACTTTCACCATGTCCGACAATCGCATTTCCTTCGTCCGCCTCGGGAACAAGAACTATGCGAACGACTGGGATTTACGTATGGAGGCCGTACTTGTACGGAAGCAGCTGTGGCCTGTGGTTCAGATTTCGGTGAGCAAAACCAAATCTGACGGGACGGCCAAGTCGGAGTCGGAGATAGTGGCGGAACGGAATGCGTTGATTGCCGCGCGAGACGCGACGAAGATGGCAGAAGCGCGTGCAGAACTGGTGTTATGTGTCGAGCCGAGCCAGCTCTCTCACATGACCTCCCGCGACCCCATGATCATTTGGCAGACGCTCGAACGCGTGCACCGCGCCGCCGGGTTTGCAACCAGTCTTGCCCTTCGCCGGCAATTTCTCACCGCCAAGAAGCTCGATTCCGAGACGATGGAAGCGTGGATTGGACGCATCCAGTCCATGGTTCTTTGCATGGAATACACCGGGATCGCTGTCACTGCCCAGGACAAGATTCTGGCGTTCACGATGGGCCTCCCTGCCACATACGAGGCTGTCATCGTCAACTTTGACGCGACCTCTCCCACCGACCTCACCGTTGAGCATGTCATCAGCCGGTTGCTCAATGAAGAAACACGCCAGCAATCCAACGACTCGGATGATACGGCCATCACTCCTGTTGCCGACAAGGATCACGATCCCAACAATCTTGCGTTCGTCGCCCGCCGCCTTGCCGCTTCGTCGCAGACTTGTTACTTCTGCGACAAGAAGGGCCACTTCAAGTCTGACTGCCCCGAGCGTCTGCGTTGGGAAGAGTCCAAGAAGAAGTCCGCCGAGACAGCCGCCGCTGCCGAGTACGATTCCGACTCGGATTACGATGGAGTCTGGTAAGCACCCTGTCCAGCTTCTGGGGGTGTGCTTTGGTGCTATCGCTTGTGGGGGTGTGTTGGGATAACAACCGAGACACCAACGCACGGACGCAGTTCATCGCCGACGTGCTGTGCAATCACCCGCTCAAATGACTACCTACATACTCATACGGACTCCTCGCGCGCGCTGTTTTCTTCATGTCTATTTGTCACTCTGACTCTTAGCTATGCTCTCTTATGACTCGTAGTTACACCTCCTTTTGTATAAGTACTGCAGCAATTATACCGAGACCCCTGCGCGTTTGCAGAGGGTCACTGAGCTCCGCTACGTCCCTAGGCTCTAAATCCAACATTGCAAGCCGTGGAACCCGGCATTATCTCCGGCTCCATCATGTGTTTCATCGGCCTTTTAACAACTTACTTGCCGGTGCTTGTACAAGCTTGTACAAGCCGAAAAAGCCCACAAGCCCACAAGCCCACAAGCTATGTCCAAAACCCCACAAGTCGGCCAAAAAAAAAAAAAACTGAGTGTGCGCGTTGGTGTCTAGACATGATTTTGGTGACTTTTTTTTTTTGAGCACAAGCGAAAAGGGCCACAAGCCCACAAGTAAATTGCGAAGTTACTGATGTGGTACACCACTACTTTCTAGGACTTCAATACTGCTGGCATCGTGGCCTGGTGGTGTAGTGGTAACATATCCTCTATACCTACAGTAGATTTGGATGGTTGTGAGGAAGTTCCCTGTTCGACCCGGGGCCAGGCCGTAATCATGAATGCGTTGAGCCTTTTTCTTCTTTGGTTTCGCTGTACCTTTCCTTGAGCGTTTCCCCAAGTAAACTTACGAATATTATTCAACCTTCCGACAGCATCGGCCTTTTAACAACTTACTTGCCGGTGCTTGTACAAGCTTGTACAAGCCGAAAAAGCCGACAAGCCCACAAGCTTGTCCAAAACCCCACAAGTCGGCCAAAAAAAAAAAAAACTGAGTGTGCGCGTTGGTGTCTAGACATGATTTTGGTGACTTTTTTTTTTTTGAGCACAAGCGAAAAGGGCCACAAGCCCACAAGTAAATTGCGAAGTTACTGATGCACGCGCCAGCAGATGTTAATTACATGTACCATCTCGCAAAGGAGAGAGGGTGATTCAGCTATGATCCCACCCGAGTCTAGCTCCAAATGACGACTCCATTCCAGAACTGTACTACGCACCTCATCTGGCCTGGTGGTGTGTCCTCTCGTCTTTCATTGTCTGATTTATGAAGAAATGCCGAAAGTGCTGAGACTTTCCCTGGCCCTCTCCTCTCCCGTGTGTAATCAATTAACGGGCAAGCAAGCAAAGCATCAAGGCCTGGTGGTGTGGTGGTAACATGTCCTCTTTGACTATTCTCTTCTGTCAACCATGTGAGGAGGTTCCCTGTTCGACTCGGGGTCAGGCTATCGTATGGGAAGAAAAGTGTTTTTGTGCTTTATATCTTCTCCAAGTTTTTATATCGACTTTGGACTACTGCTATACATCGCTGTCCAACGAACTATCTACAGCGAAAAGGGGTGTTTTTGTGCTCATTTTTCTCTGAATGCGTGAATGATTCGTGCAGAGAAAACCCTCTCGTTTGCGTCTCAGTAACCAGGTCTGTCTCAACTCGGTGGGTCTCGAATAAGAGTCCTGTTTTGTTGGAAAAAAACACGGATAGGAGGTACCCAGGGCTATTTCCCCGCATTCTTGTTTCCCTTCCGTCTTATTGCGGGGTCTCAGTTGGGTGGTCTCAGACTCTCATTGGAAGTCGGTCTCAGTCCAGTTCAATGCCGTTATCCTGGGTCTCGGTAGTAAGTAATTTCTCGTCTCTCCGACAATTCGGCTTGGGGCTGAGAAGATATTCCTGTGAGCGCCGGCGCTTTTTCTGCGAGCTTCCTTCTTTCCAAAAAAAGAGGGCTCAATAGAGCTCCCCTGAGCAAGAGACTTCTTGGACGGAGATCACGCGTAGGCTATTTGCCGGAGGGAATCACGAACACGCAGGCGGGAGGGGCCGTGCGCTTCGGGCGGACTCATTCAAAGTCCAATGTCTGAGCGGATCGAGACGAACGTGAATATATCCAGATGGCGTCGCAGAGACGCATAAATAATGCATTGCGGTTGCGGTGAGATGGCACAGCTCTAGAAGTAGATGTTCTTGAGTTCATTTGAAGAGACGTCGAGGAAAGCCAGGAATATCCGAGACGCTTGATTGGCCTTCGCGGATGTAGAGGACATGGACATTCAGGAAATGAAGCGATGGAATGAAGTTCCTATTCCTAGCCCTCGAGATGCCATAAATATCCACGCCGGTCGTCGAGATGGGGATGCGTGTCCGTTGCAGTGCCTCCACTTGCCGTGAGTGCCCGAAAATGCTCTCCAAACACCGACCGACGCCCAAGGGGCCAGCTGTGCCCCAGGACGGTGTCGCCGGTGCCGATGGACGCGCAGCGCAGGCCCGGCGCGTAAAGGCGGCGCAGTAATCAGGTGCAACAAAGGTGCAATGAATGGAAACGAAGTGTGACACTGTCACGGCGTGGGAAGGCGGACAGCTTGCATCGCACGTCACTGCCTGCGCTCACCCTCCTCGCTCCACGCCCCCTCCCCACACCAAATCCTCGTTTGAAACGGTGTGTACTATTCCTCCTGGTCATTGGAGGTGTATTGACTGGTGTTACTGGTAGACCCGCACGTAGCTAATGTAGGCTTTCCTCTCGCCTCATTGAGGATGTACAAAAAGAGGGCTTGCTAACAGAGCTTTAGGTCCGAGCCCTACGACCCCTATCTGCCCCGCAACGGTGCGGCCCCCTCTGGCCCCGCAGCAGGCGGGAGCCAAGGTACCGCAAAGACGGCCGCCATCCAGGCCCAGATCGACGACACCGTCGGAATTATGCGCGAGAACATCACTAAAGTAGCAGAGAGAGGAGAGCGGCTGGATTCGTTGCAAGATAAGACGGGTGAGTCGATTCACTCTTCCACGTCTTGAGGCGGGCGGGCAGTCTGGGAGTCGACTTGACGACGAATGCTGACCACTATTATCTTCCAGACAACCTCGCAGTCTCTGCACAGGGCTTCCGCCGCGGCGCCAACCGCGTACGAAAGAACATGTGGTACGTCCCCCGTGTCCTGAACGAGTGCGTGTCTCACGGATTTCTGCTCCCTTCTGTTTCTCTACGATTCCCCCCTCATCTTCAATTCGCTTATTGGTGCGCCACAAATTGATGCGACCTCCGCCCACATCCGACGGCCGCACCTTGCCCTACCTCCGTCACACTCTTTGATGGATGCGCCCCATAATGAAGGTGGAAAGACATGAAGGTGCTTTGCTTTTCTTATTCGTCTTGTCGTTCCACCATGTCCATCATGTCCTTCCTTTCTTCATGTCCCTCCCCCCATCCCATCTCCCCCACCGCTACGCCGTCTATAACTTCTTCCCCTTCCTCTCGCTCATAACCTCTCGTGTCCTTTCCACATCCCTTGCATCTTGACCCACCTTCCCGCCTACCCTATCGCCTACCCCCTCCCCCCTCCCTTTATCCACACATTCCGTCTTCGTCTCATTCCCCGTCCCGTCCCCTCCCTCATCTTCTCCTTTTCGTCCTCCCCACTCTTCTCACAACCCGCTCCCCCTTCCTCACTCCCTTCTCCCCTTCTCCCTAGCTCCCTCCCTTCCCTCACTCCTACCCCACACCACCCTCGCTCCTCCCCCACCCTCCTGCTTCCTGCTTAACTAACCCCCGCCCCAGATGCGCATCATCATCGGCGCCGCCATCGCCGTTATCATCATCATCATCGTCGTCTCCATCGTCAAGGCGACCAAGCACTAAGCGCCCTCCCTCGCCAAGTCGATCAGTCTTGTGCAGTCCCCCCACATGCAAAAGTCCGACTAGCCCGTAGCGTTGTGTTGTATCTATGCTCCCATCGCGGACTCTTTCTTCGTGCCGTAGCTATTATATATTCCCTTTTTCGTTGAGTGTAATGGAGCAAAAAATTTCGCGGAGAGTGCATGATTGCGAGAACATAGAAGATAAAGACGGTATCTATTTTCTGTCAATGGCGACGGTATATATGGGTGACCCCGCTCCGCGTCTGTCAAGCAGAGACGGAGACGGAGACGGTGCCTCCCCTACCCCGGCCAGAATAAGGACAAGGGGAGACATGGTGCGAGGGAGGCGAGGGGAAGAGGACATGACGCGCGCGCGAATGCAGGAAGCACGGAGACGTGGCTCGAGGGGATATAGGCAGAACGATGGTGATTTGCGGTGAGGGAAAGTCCTGATCGAGGTACGACCGCGAGGGAGAGTGCGCGCAGCTCGCTATCGGCGCCGAGACGAGCAGAGACGGGTTTTGCATAACCATAGGTGATCACGATATCGGCGCGCGGCTGCACCTCTAGCTTGACCCTGCGCCTGCAACGATCTATACGGCAGCGCGCGAGACTTGTACACGGCAGATGAGACGGACGACTCTGGGCGGCACGAAGTTCGGTGGGCTACAAAGCGAGACCAATGGTGTGCGCGCGAGCAGCCTTGGTGCTCGAGCTTGAATCGACCGTGAACGCATATGAGCTCGGCGGGGCGATGGATTTCTGAACGCAGGATCGGCCCGCGATGACGACCATTGCCGCTGGCGCACGGACCAATTTGAGTGTGTCCTGCCGACTGGATATGGTGCAGCCGAGCACTCCACACCAGCGAGATGCAAGTGACTCCAAAGCGAATTTGAAGCGAACCCAACACGCAGAGCTGCCACCACCGCGCTGGGTATCTGGAAAGAAAAGAGGGGGAACCGGATTTACAGGTAACAGAATGGTTCAAACGGTATTGGAGCTCAATCTTCTCCTGTCACTTATCTGGTGGGTGTAGAGCTCTGAAAAATATATGAGTATCATCTATGAGATCAATTCAGCATTCCTCCATGGACTACTAACAATGACTTGTGGGTCAGACACAATCCAGACCAGAGTTTCCATTTGGCAGCATCCACGTGAGTGAGACCGACTTCCTACATTAGGGGCAGTCAGAGTCGCTGAATTTCGGTGATTCTGAGGCGATTCTGACAGGCGATTCTGATGTGATTCTCGGAATTGTTTTGCATCAGAATCGTGGGACAATCACTCAGAATCGCCCTCAATTCTGACCGCCCCGGTCCTGCAAGCGATTCTCATGTGGATTCTCATTGTATAAAAATTTCTTCAATTATCAATAAAATGCACTTTTCTATGGCCTAGACTTCCCCTGGTGCTGGTACAATGTTCCTGGGGCACAGCACTGTTTTTGTTTGACTGGTTTCTCAGCTTCCTCACAGGCCTCCTCGCGAGTCCTCGGCAGACAGATCTTGGGGTTCCTTGACCCTCTTTGTTATGACAAGACCGTCCAAGATGCAAGGAAGAAAGCTCGGTCGGGATCGGATTTGTCTTGCAAATAGCCATGTCACAAAAATAATATTTGTTGGGGTTAAGGACTTCGAGAATCAACATTATAATTATTGCAAGCAGAATCAGAATCAGAATCACCTGAGAATCGATGTAGAATCTCCTCTGAACCGAGGCGATTCTCGGGCGATTCTGATTTTCGGTGATTCTCCCACGCTAAAATAAATCAGAATCGCCGTCAGAATCGCCTGTCAGAATCGCCTCAGAATCGCCGAAATTCAGCGACTCTGACTGCCCCTATTTGTCTCAACACCATCCATTGGGCTCCTGTTATTCTTCAATCAAACTCTAGGTATCCTTCTGATGGTTGACACCACCATTACCACTCCCAGAGATTGGTGACGAGTGGTATGAAAATTGCTGGCCACAATACCATTTAGAACAGTTTTAAACAGTTTCATATGGTTTGGGAACCATTTCTGTTTGATTTGCCCAGGAGTTCAAGCGGAAACTAAATGGTTGGAGCCTCAAACTGGACATCACACGTACTTCACAGTATCTAGACTACCACAGCGACTTGGCCGTTGACGTCTGTAGCGTACATAGGGTGCCATGTACATTGGTACAGTACCTGATTGGGACCTCTGCAGTGATACACCCCTCCTCCTCTGACCAAAATAAATATTCATCTCAGCTGAACATGCTGCCAAAAATGATTATTTTACGTGAAAATAAATGGGGTTGAAAGCGTAGCTGAAAACAATGATTACAGTGATCAAGTTATTTTCACCATTGGTTCGGAAAATGTCAGACGAATGGCAAAAAAACCTTCATCACCGAAATTGTTGTTTTCAGCTACATTTTCAACACTATTTATTTTGCACCTGAAACACTCATTTTTGGCATCAGCTGTGCTGAATATTCATTTTTGCTGGTGTGCATACAGCCGTTTTCGAAAAGATAGAGGGGTTTCGTAAATCGGTGATGCTCGATTTTTGCTTACCTCTGTTGACTGATTGATCTTCGGCTGTCAACGCCGAACTTCCGGATTTTGTCCAGACTTGGTCTAAACCAAGTCTAAACCTTAGGTTTATTTGGTTTTCTACGTGAGGCAATACAATACAGTCCTTAAATATGGTCCAGAAGGAAAACAGAGGAAAACCAGGTTTCTTCAAGAGCTGCTCGCATGCGATGGTGAAGGGATGACGTCATTGTGGGGCTCCCATCCGTCAACAGAGGTAAGCAAAAATCGAGCGTCACCGATTTACGAAACCCCTCTATCTTTTCGAAAACAGCTGTATTGGACACATTGGCACATCCCATTGCACCAGGCACTGGTCTCGTCATTGTGGGTATTAGGTATAGCCAAGAAAGTATTGTACAGGGTTGAAGGAATGACATTCATTATTGGACAAATTATGTGCAACATATATAGGGCTAGGATTCCATGCTGTTCGCAGAGTTTAGATGTGTTCCAAGGTGCGAGTGGCCTCGGAGAACACAGGAGAGAGTGGGTCTGAGTTGAGTAGCACGTTGATGTTCATTGCCTTTTCTGAACGGGTACCATAACTTAACCTGATTAAGGGGTATATATGCCACTCATGGCCATTGCTTTTGTAAGGATGCTATGAGATCCAGTGCGGCGATCTATGAGATGAAAGATAAATACATAAGTGCTGTTCAAAGTTCCCCTACTTGGTCCCTTTTTGCACTCCTGGTCTGTTTCCTGTTTGCCTCCGGGAAGGCAACCAGGAGATGCAAAAAGGAAGCAAGTAGGGAGAAATCTGCAAACAGGAGCACATGTAGTCCCTGGTTGCAAAATTCTCCTACTTGTGCTCCTACTCAGATTTTCTTCTTGCACCCCTGCTCAACCAAAATTAAATTTCTGCATTGAAAATGATGTTTTCTGCTTATAAATTGTAGTACTGCCCACATTACTATCCTACTTTGTGTTGTCTGTTTATTATCTTTGCTTGAGTGTGTTCAAACAAGTGGGAAAACTCTCCTACTTGCTTCCTGGTTGCAAAATCCAAACCCAGGGGTTTCAAATATGCTCCTATTTGGCTCCTACTTGACCTCCTACTTGGTCCCTTTTTGCCAATTTTAGCGCCAAAAGTGCAAAAAGGGAGCAACTAGGGGTGCAAACAGGAAGTCAAATAGGGCCAACTTTGAATGTCACTATAGTTTTGCACTCCATGAGATGTTCAAAACATCATGTTGAATCAAAAATGATCCACCAAGACATGGAAAACAAAAAACAAGACTATGGCAATGATAGCAGTCCAAAGTGACTGCCATAAGAATAATGGTGTGAAGAGTTGAATAATTCTGCCACCGTCAGTATTTTTGTTGCGAAGAAGTGCAATTCTACCTTGGTTCGCTTCTGTATTTTCATGTAACGAGCCAGATTCAGACTTCGAGATACAAACATAGAACAAACCATCACCAAAGATTATGTATTCAATTTGGGCAATTGATGGCAGGAGAGGTTTAACTTGCAGGGAAAGACAAAATTTGGAGCTGAATTGCTCATCCCAATCTGTCATGGATTGGGTCGTTGTTGTCTGGCCGACTAATTGCTGAACAATTTGAGCTGCCGTCAGATGCACATCTATACTCTCTTTCCAGCAGTCTTGTAGAAGGTCCCAAAGACTATCCAATACTATTGTGCCCAAGCATGAGATTGCCCTCGACCCGGCAAAAATGTTGAACATGACGGCCATAGAGTCATTAGGCACCTTCCCTGTTAATATCTTTTCATGATAATGTGCATGCAGACCGTCCGCTACCGAGTCTGTATCTTGATTCACTTGAGGTTGAATAATTGAGACTGGAATTTGGATAAACATCGGACCCTGCACGAGGGTGTCAGAAGAATGTTGATCTGCGATGTGTCACCATTTTTTCTTTGCAGTGCAACGTGTCCAAGTCACCTACATACCCCCTTTAAATCACCGTGCGCAACATCATGTTCATGAAGATACTTGAGACCAAGTGCAATGTCCAAATTCTACGTGACAAGGCTGTGATGAGCAGGAATATCGGTCAGGAGAAGTACTCACAAGCGCAAGGCGCTCGGTATCAGGTTCTGCGCTAAGATATTCTAGGATACTATTTGAGACCCCTTAGTTGGCCGCTTGAGAGCTAGAAGGGCCCCAGGGCTTCATAATTGTGGCAGGGCCTAATGTGCCAACAGAGTAGGACCTTCAATGAATGTTCAGACCGAATTTCGGCCGAACGTGATGGGTTGATCAAAAGCTACGGCATCGCGGATCCGAATCCGAAGCGTGGGGACATCAATAGGTGGGCTCAGAGTAGCCGCTCCTGCGTGCAGCTGCAGATGCAGGAGGCTGTGCAACCGGTCACATCAAACACCAAATACAAGCCGCTGATGGATTCTGATGGACCCGACCAAGCCCGACGGTCATAAAACCTTGTCAGGTGGGTGTCGATCCCGCTCACGGTTGTCGGGTGCTCAGCAGCATTGAAAGTGTTTTTTGGGGGGGGCAGAGCTTGTTTTCAAGGTACCAAAGGATACTTCTTTCTGTCCAGCTAGACATACAGTCATTGAGAGTGCAATAAGAGGCAATAAGGCAACATCGGAGGATGGCCTGCTCAACATGAACGATGCCGAAAGATGCCTCGTCATCATCGGCTGATTTTGGTCATACTTTGGTGTTTGATGTGACCAATTGCACAGCCTCCTGCATCTGCAGCTGTGCGCAGGAGCAGCTACTCTGAGCCCACCTAATTTCTTATTAATTGGACAACTTGTCTCATTTGCCCTCGCAATTTCTCAACAATTTCTGCATTGATTCACGACTTTGGGGGCTCGTTCGAATCCCCACACTCAGGCCTTCCATCTCAGACGCTCCTGGCCTGAACTTGGCTGGACTACCCTTCCTAACACCCTCGGGAAAGGCACAACATGCTTTGTTGCCCAGTCTCATGCAGGCACCATCGCATTCACGACACCGCGATGTCATCTGTCTTGAATGGTACACATGGCTTCCTGATACACAATCCTTCGATATGACAGGCATTCTGAGGTTTCATCCATCAACCTCTGATTCCTCTCGAGGCTATTACAGCCGTTTGCGTAATTGATGACAGAAGCTGAGAAAAAAAAAGAAAGAAGAGTTTTGATGCCAGAACTTGTGTTGCTCATTTCTCCTTCATTTCTTGTCCGATTAGACTGAAAATAGGAGGGTTTGAGAGGGTTTCTTAAGGCCTTCACAACCATACCATACTCACCACCCAATTCACAGATTCAAGCTTGATGATTTTTCCCTTGTAATCAATGAATTTAATGGATATCCGATTTTATAATACACCTATCTCCCTCATTTCTCGACGAAATTACATGTGGATGGGTGTGTTTGAAAGCCCCAATTTGCCACCAGATGTTTTGCCAGTATACAAATAAAGGTGATTGACTGATCATGTGCAATGGTGAATTTACCTGAGTATGTTTATAACCCCTCCCAACATAATCACACATTACACCAGAGGATGAGGGCCAATGATTGACCAAAGGCACATGAAAGATTCAGGTGAATTGGGGTTTTAATCAGCACCTGGTTTCATGTAATTCCATTGAGAAATGAAGGAGATATGTGGGTTATAAAACCGGACATCCATCAAATCCATTGATTACAAGGGAAAAACCATCGAGCTTGAATCTGTGAATTGGGAGGTGAGTATGGTATTGTTATGAAGGCCCTGAGAAACCCTCTCGATCCCCCCTATTTTTAGCCTAATTGGACAAGAAATGAAGGAGGAATGAGTAAAACAAGTTCCAGCATCAAAACTCTTCTTTCTTTTTTTCTCGGCTACTGTCATCAATTATGCAAACGGCTGTATCTAAAA